>PPLN03000017.1:0-222500 GCA_003707825.3 Cephaloascus fragrans
CACTCACCCTTACACCACTCACCCTTACACCACTCACCCTTACACCACTCACCCTTACACCGCTCACCCTTACACCGCTCACCCTTACACCCTTACACCACTCACCCTTACACCACTCACTTGGATTAGTATGAACTTCTCTCTTAAGTGGATAACATATCAGTGGTTCAGTACGGCTCACCCATACACCGATTTTCCTGATTACACAATAACTACAACTTCGAAATCGGATTTACGGAATAGTGAAACTTCAATCACCTTACCTCAAATCCGGATGTCGCAATGTTATTAGATCATACAACTTGATGGTAGTTAGTGCCAACGAAACTTTCTCTTGCAAGTTTGGTCCCACATAATTAACTTGTTGTACAGGGAGTAAATATTAAAATATAATTACCTTTTTGATAAGCTAACATATCCATAAAATTGAGGCTTTTTAAATTCTGTTTTGCTCATCATTTCAAAATGAAAAGTGAGCACAATGCAACATTTGTTCCATTCAAATCATGGTAAACTGTTGTATGCAGAGAGCTTAAAATGACTGTATATGTTTTTCAAGTTCACGATTGAAACAACTAGAAAAAATGCGACCAACTCGCAAAACGTTAAAATTGCATAAAAGATTGAACATATGACCTTATTCTACCTTTTTCTTGAATTATTAATAACTTCTTCTTTTTTCTGAGTTACAAGTACTGATAAATATTTTGATATTTTTTCACCTCTTTGTTTGAACTCTAGTATTCTTTGATTAAAAAAATATTGCATCATAACCTCCAATTTACTTTTTAAACGTATCACTTATCTCGCTTGATTTCTAATAACTATATTCCTCCATATTAAGTGAATACCTCATTATATAGCGGAGGGGAAAAGGGAATCAATAATACAGAAGAACAAAAATAATTCCAGCTTAAGTATAATTGCTTTCGTTTTCATCTTCCAAGCTGAAGTTACGAAGCGCACATCATATTGAAGATTTTTGACCAACCTTACAACATTTTGCTCATCTTTACTAAACAAAATTGACCCTTAGAATATATCTCTGCGTATTCCCACTAGCTATATTAAACTCAAGGTGTATATTTTTTTTGATTGTAGTTTAATTTCAACACACACAGCTAATAAATACTATTTCTACTTTATAGCATTAGGGTGCAAAACACTTTATTGTTTTGAGACCAGTCGCATAGTATGTTATTGATAAAGTCAAAATCTTGAATTCGAAAATAAGGTGAATCACAATAGGCCCGAGATTGACAAGTAGTCAGACTGGTGACCAATATGTCTGTTGTATCTTGAGTATTGCCAAGGTTTGAGTTGCTTTTCTGCTTTTGAAGATGCGCTACATTTAGTTTAGCACTCTTTTTTACTGAGAATGAAAGCAACTCAATCTCACTCAAAAAAATTAGTCTGATTTGTTTAGGTAATTACATGAAGGACATCAAACATCAAATATCGTCATTTTAAGTTCATAATAGGATAAAAAGAAAAACAAAACAATATTCTAGAGAAAAATAACGCCGAGTGAATGTTAATTTACTGTTAAAGCTCAAACAGAAATACTTTGATCACGATCTTTGACCAATAAGTCAGAACCCGTGTCTGAAGTCGCGGCATGCTCTTCGTGAACAGGCTTCTCCATCTTTTCAATTCCCACAACAGGCATGTCAGGAATATAAGCAGCTGTTCTCCAGGCTGGAATATTGTTCTTCCACATTTGATCAATCTCTTCCAAGGTTTTTTCTTTTGTCTCAGGAAACATAAAAAAGGTTTGAGCAGTTAAGACAAAACAGAAAACACCGAAAATAATGTATGTTTTCCACGTGATGTTTTTGAAAGACGAAGGGACAAACATTGCCAAAGCCCAATTACAAATCCAATTGGACGAAGTAGTGACAGCAGTTGCTTTTGCTCTTTGTCTCGAGGGAAACAACTCTGCACAATATAACCAAATAGTAACACCCCATGTTGGTGCGAAAGAGGCAACGAAAAGATAACTGCAAGCAATAACGGCTTTTGCAGCAGGCTTTCTGCTGTTGGGGATCAATAGTCTAACAGTATCGTCACCATTAACACTGTCGACATGGTTTGCGTAGGTAGCTAACAAACCTGCTTGAGCAAATAACCAAGTCATCATAAAAACACCACCAATAAGTAATACTGGTCTTCTACCGAAGTGGTCAATAATCCACAAACCTGGAATAGTCATACCAAACATGATACAGTACTGAATCGAGGAGGCAACAAGGTTAGCATTACCACTGTAACCAGCCATATCAAAAATGTAAACGATGTAGTACATCATCACATTCATACCACAGAATTGTTGCCAAACTTGAGCAGACATACCAACAAATGTTCTTTTCAAATTGGATTTAGTGAACAACTCAGCATATCCAAACTCGGCGGCTTCCTTATCAAGAAGAACCTGCTCCTGTATCTCTTCAAGCTCGATCTGAATAACATCCTCATCCAATTTGATTGAGCGATGAACTTTCTCAACAACAAACTTGGCTTCCTCCCACTTACCGTGGTTTGCTAACCATCTTGGAGATTCCGGGATGAACAAAGCACCCACGAACATGATCAAGCCAGGAACAATTTGGGCACCCCAGGCAACCCTGAAACTACCCGTCCCGTTTATGAAGGAACAACCATAGCCGATGTAGAACATAATCAATATACCTAAGGCAACAGCCAACTGGAAAAATGACCCAATCGTTCCTCTGATCTTCTTGGGCGAGATCTCTGAAAGATACGTAGGGGCAGTAGAAGTGCCAAACCCCACTCCGAATCCAGAAATGTATCTTCCAATAATCAACTGGGTCACGTTCTGACTGGAACTCTGGATGGCAGCACCAATTATCCAAAACGAAGCACAAATTTGCAAACAGAGTCTCCTTCCCAAAGGGTCCGAGATATACGACGAAGCTAAAGACCCAATGAAGGACCCTCCGGCCATGGCAGATGTGATACCTGATTGCAACAAGGAGCTTGGGTTGCCAAAGTACAGCGTGTAACGCGGTTGTCCAATAAACGCCGAAACTGATGAGATATCAAAACCAAACATCAACCCAGAGAAAACTGCGATGGGCGCAACGACAAAGATGTTGTAGAACTTGGGGAACTTGTCATAGAAGGCGGCGGTTGACACGCCAATGTTTTCAACGTTGTTGCGAAGCTTCAGCATACTTGGATTGTAAAGACCACGAGATAGATAGTAGATACACCTGGTGGTTGATGGGAAAGTATAGCTAAAACTAAGTTTGCCATGCGATTTACTAGGAATTCCTGCTGTTTATATACAAAAGTCTTGGGCCCCAAAATGTCTACTTTGCAGGGGACAAACCCACCCCAATTGTATTCCGACCATCTTCTCACTTTTGAAGCCTATATTGTGCTAGCGTACACTTATAGAGGAGATCCCCCAGATTTTAGTGCATTGCACTGATTAAACAAACCAGCAAATTGCAATGCCCCGACTTTAGCTCACAGACGCATGCACCCCAGTTTCTTAAAGAGCGGTTGCGAATCCAATTGTAAAGTATGACGAAATGTTGCAAAAGTCGGAATATCTGGTCACGGGTCGTGCGGCGCCCGTCACTCAATCGTCCTCCAGCAGCGCTGGGGGAACTGGATCGCAGTCGGGGCCGGCGTGTGAATAGGGTGAAATTGTGCGATGTCGCTGAGCAATGCCTCATTAGGACATGGAGCGCGGTTTATTGCAATACCATGTTCTGTTTAGGGAGGCGTTGCCCTCGGACAAGGGCAAATGTAATAAGGGTGTCGCTATTTTGCACTAACGCGATGGAGTGGATGGAGATGTTCTTTCGCGCGAACGTCCTGGTTGGGTCCTTTGGTTGGGTCTTGCGAAGGGTACGGCTAAGGAAACGTCATCAGTGTCGTATAGTGTCTGTCGGGGTGGTAAGCTATGACGTGGGAATGCTCCAACATGATTACCAGCTTGTTGCAGTCACGCCAGCTTCGTGGGCGCGAGTTGTGTGGTGCAAGAGCTGGGCAAGAGGTTGTACAAAGACACAGTGGCAAGATACAATGGCAAGTGGCGACTACATCCAGACGCTGGGATATTCTTCGTGTATAAAACCAGTAGACCATCTATATAACAGCAACATCACTATCAATCAACATCCTTTTAACATAACTCATAACAGCACTTAGCAGCGCAACAAATACACCAGCTTCCTCACACCTTGTAGCGCTCGATGACTATCTCGGTGACATAGTCGACATCCGAGTCGTATTTCGATGAGTCGTCTGTCATGAATGGTACCAATTTCAAGCTCTCGCATTCTTCAGGGGTGTATGTGTTGAAGAAGTCTACCTCATCCACGAGTCCAACGTTCTTCGAGGGGAAGATCCAATTCAACACAGAGTTCACGAATATTGAAACGAGCAAGCCGAAGATACAGTTACCATCGTAGTAGTGTTTGATACCGGCACTTATGTGGATTGAAGGGTTGGCAGCATTGATCAATCCTGGCAACCCAGGAGCACATGCGGCAAGAAACGCGGCAAACGCTTTGATGTTGAACCCTTTGTAGTACCAGAAGTCACCGTTGGAGTCCAACGAGTAGAGACTAGTTAGTTTGATTCTCTTCTGTCTGATGATCCAGAACTCGGATATCATGATGCCAATGACGGGTGTCATGAAGACAGAATAGGAAGACAACGCGGTGATGAAGGTGGATGAAGTATTGTAGAATTTCCATGGCTGAACGATCCAAGAGAGCAAGGCAGTGATAATGGCACCCCTTCTGATATTGATATATCTAGGAAATAACCCTGCCATATCCATACCGCCAGAGAAACCATTCCCCAATATATTGTTACCCATTTGCGATAACGTGAATACAAAACCAGCAAAGAATGCGCCAGCTCTGCTTGCTCCGTGGTAATCAGTTCTTAGCCATAATTCAATTATTTCATAAACATTCCAGTATTCAACACCAAATTTACCGTAGGTGGCTGATGCCGTGACGAGTCCCATCAAAGGGCATATAGATCCAAGAATCATAATAGCAAAAACAGTTCCAAAGAATGACACCCATGTCTTTGTGGAAAATCTGGTATAGTCCGACTGATTTGCAAGACTTCCGGAAGTTGATCCAAACCAGGACGTGATACCATATATCCACGCCCATATGTGAACTGAAGTTGAAGAAAAATTTGATCTTGAACTCATTAATGGCCCGTTGCCTTTGTTGCCCACGACAGCCCAGCAAACAATTCCTAACATTCCAAAAAAAGCAAAAATGTTAGTCAAAAAAACATATTTGCTTGTTTTCTCTGGTTTTATAAGCATCAATGGCATGGAAATAAGCTGAAATATCAAAAATGATGTGCAGTCTCTTGTTGTCATATGAACACTTTCAGGAAAAGTGTTTTCCATATTCAAGTAAGATGGTGAGAGTGCGCACAACATCATTCCAAGACACAAACCACCTTGCCATGCTTGAGCAGCATACCAGACAATTGACAAAACTGTCCTCATGAGAATCCCAAAATAAGAGCCTCTAATCCCAAATATCATACGTTGACACACTGTGAACCCTACATGGAAATATCCACCAGGAGCTCCATTTAACAATGCAACCACTGTAATTAAGGCATTTGCAACAATAAGAACACCCATCGTTTCACCGACATTCATACCCAATGAAAGCAAAGAAGAGCCTCCTGTCCAAGCTCCTAGACAAAGGTTGGAAATTCCTATATATGCAGCAAAGCTGAAATAACCCCAGATCCGTCTCTCGGGACCCATTGGTATCAAATCTTTGTTCCTCAAACTGTCAGCTCGTGAATTCTCGTCAACCGAATGGACCTGAATCTTCTCCAACATCGTATAGAAAGAAAAACTCTTCAGCATGTTATGTTCTGGTATATTTATCTATGGAGATTTTGAATGCTTCCAATCAAAGAAAGTAAATTGATCTTGGAATATACTTGTAGACTAATACCCACTTTGCATTCAGCTTGAGGATAATCATTCTATATATACAACTTTCAGTGTACTCGGTGAGCTTTGCGTCTTCCCAATCTCTCCAATATTCTCATAAAAGTGTTGCAAAATCGTTAAAAGTGTCAATCACATTCTTACCACATTTCATTACCTGTGTAGACTACACCCCAATATTGAAAAGAGAGATGAAATATGTTCAATACCTTTAGATCATGGATCTATCATACTGTGGGTAAGGCTTTGTGGTCTGTGGTAATTTTATTATTATGTATAGTTCTGTCATTTGAACTAGTCAATATGATGGTCAACCCAAATTTATTGCATCTCGCTGAAAAGAGTACATTTGATAAAGCCAATATTTTTTATGTGAGTATTCTAGCTCCAAAAAAAGCATGTGGTGTGAGGGTGAGGTCAAACTAAGTCAAAATGAGTAAGAGTGAGTTTTCTATCAAATACACATCACACATAATAAAAAACGAAGGAGCAGAAACACTGAAACTAGCTCACATGAGACCAAAGGTTCAGTGCCACAATATGGTAATACAACACTAGTTTGGATGACCTTCTTGGTCTGTAATGATGTTTAGGACGCTTAGATCAACTATATGCAGGAAACATCAAGCTATTTCGCTCACATCGATTTTAGTAAAATATAGTCAAAATCATGTAAATTTGATGGTTTTTGAAAGTAGGTGATCTTCGCAGAGGATGTGTAATACGTCGTTCAAGCATAGCTTATGAGCAGCCATCTGGCATAACAAGCGATTGAATAGACCTAAACCTTATTGTTTTTGATAACACCTCTATCTTTGGTGGGTAGATGATATTATTTTGCTGTGTTTCACCGTTATTGAGCTGGGGAACACATGAACGTTGAGTAACCGTTTGGCCATCTGAAGAGATCATTGTGCCGCGTTGTCTGAGTTCATCGTATATCCAAGATAACATTCCTTTGGATTGGTGACAGCTGCCAAAAAAACGAACGAAAGTGGGAATTTCTCAATCATTTTGGATGTGGAATCGCCATTCGAAATTGAATCAGGCTATTATCGTCGTAACGGAGTCACGATATTTGCAAGCGAACAGTAAGCGACATTGACCAATCTGAGGTTGCTGCAACACATTATCAATTCTGTTCTCTTTCGAGCAAAACTCATAATCATATGAAATCATCACAAAGCATAAACCTTCCAAATCGATTGAACATGGTCGAGTATATAGAGAGCGTTTGGTATCGTACGGTGAGACGCCGTTTTCGCTGGGCGCGATCTCTCAAATTTGCAGAGCCGCCGACGATCGATGAAGAGGACTCGGGGCCTTCTGAATTTTTGCTAATTTGATAAGCTCCAAAGGTCAAATAAAGTGCTTGCCCCATCCTGTTCCTTTAAATAAGTATCACACAATCAATGGTTCGCTAACGTACAAGAACGTGCGTGTTTTCATATTTTGTTAGAATGGAGGATCAAATACTGGCAGGGAGCAGCATAAAGCCAGTCAAGTCAAGTAAACTTATCAGTGAAAGAACATGTCTTCTTCAAGACCGCGAGTTTCAGAAAAAAAGGAATTCCACAACATACCACACTGAGTTGTACTTCATATTCAAAAAGTCATTTCCTCTCATTGTGACTTTTTTGCTCCAATATTCATTGACAGTTGTTTCCATCTACTTTACAGGGAAATTGGGAGACCACGAATTAGGCGCCGGGTCGTTGTCGATAACTTTCTTTTACATAACTGGTCCTGTTATCGTGAATGGGTTTGCTACTTGCTTGGATACTCTATGCTCCCAAGCGTATGGAGCCAAAAACTACACATTGTTCTGTTCCTACATACAAAGATGTGTCATCATCATGTTGTTGGTTTTGATTCCATCTTACCTATTGTGGTGGAACTCTTACACGGTGTTGGGCTTATTTGTAGCTGATGAAGAGATATTGGCGTTGACATCTAGCTTTTTGAAAGTGGTGAGTTCGGGTGCACCTGCTTTGGTGTTATTTGAGACTGCAAAACGGTATTTGCAAAGTCAGGGAATATTCACTGCAACCACCTTTGTTTTGATCTTATCGGTTCCAATTAATATAACTTTAAATTACTTCTTAATACTTCATCCTTCCACTGGTATCGGTTTTATTGGTGCTCCTGTGGCATTAGTGCTAACTTACTGGTTGAATTTCTTTTTACTTTTGACTTATATTTTATTTATTGATGGTTCCAAAATTTGGAAATTCAACGGAATAGGTAACTGCTTCGTAAATTGGAAGGAGTTGATTAAGTTGGCTATCCCTGGTGTAGTAATGATAGAATCGGAAAGTTTAGCATTTCAACTTTTGACATTTATGGCGGCTAGGATAAATACTAATGAACTAAACTCCCAATCAATTATATCCACAATGGCCAGCTTAAGTTTCCAGTTGCCTTTTGCAATGGCTGTTTGCTCTTCAACAAGAATATCGCACTACATTGGAAGTGGCGAAAAAGATAAAGCAATCATCTCTACTTATTCAGCATTGCTCTGTGCAATTATAGCTGGTTGTATCAACTTTGGTGTTTTGTTTTTCGGTCGTAAATTTATTGCCAGTTTATTCACTTCTAATGAGGAAATCAGAAAGTTGATCTACGACAATCTTCCTGTGGTCGCTTTCATGCAGTTGATTGACTGTTTCAATGTTTTATCAGCGGGTTGCTTGAGAGGTCAAGGTAGACAAAAAATTGGAAGCTACTTGTCTCTCCTAAGTTACTATATGGTAGCCGTCCCCTTAGAGGTTTATTTTGCTTTTACGCAAAAGATGTATGTGAAAGGTCTCTGGATTGGTTTAAGTATAGGAGTATCGTTTCTTTCTATATCTGAAGTCTACGCCGTAATTGTTACGGATTGGAATCTGGTAATCGAATGGGCTAAAATACGAAATGCTACTCAGTGAATTTATAGATCACAGGAAAGAACGCTATCGGACAAATCTCTTCCCCGAGCACTACAACCACTGCATTTGGACAGGTGTTTTGATTTCTCTGTTATAATAGGTTTTTGGCAATAAGATGGAGGGTTCGGCATTAGTAACCAATGTCTACCATTCTGTTCATTGAGCATTTACATTTTCAACTTATATAGCTGGAATATCGAAGACATTCGCAATTTCAAGATCCAGGTCTCTCAGAGTTGTTTCATTGTTAGTTCCACCAGTAGATACTGAGTACTTAGCCTTCATTAAGTGTAACGCAATACCCTCATAATATTTCTGCCACACTACTACATGGTAATTCGAGCCTCACAATTTCATATAACGGTGCTCTCTTAAAATCCGAGCTCCAACTTGGCTTGAAATATATTTAAAATCCTTTTTACTCTGTTTCACGCAACAAAGGAAGAGTAGAACACACTATATTAGAAATCGCTATGGTCTCCTCTTCATACTTGACTAAAGCTGAAAAGTTGATTTCAGATAATAAGTATTTAATGCTCTCCAAATCATGGTGTCCTGATTGTCATTACGCTTACAAAATATGGGACAAATACAACGTTGCTGACAAAGTTCACATCATAGAGTTAGACAAAATAAATGAAAAAGAAGCTATTGAATTGGAAAAGGCCTTCACTCAGATTTCCGGAAGAAAATGGGTTCCTACAATTTTTTTCAATGGTAAGGTATTCGGAACTGAGGAATACTTGAAGGAATTAGAAAGAGAAGGGACCTTGAAACAAGCGTTTAAAGATGTTGGTTTACTATAAGATGAACAATCAGTCTATCATATATATGCATTTTTTGTAGGGCATCGATTCTAAAAATTTGTAGCAACAGTTATTGAGCTATATTTATGATATTATGTGTCGATGGTTTTTGGCGTACGCATCAGAAGCTGGAACCACTCGACCTAAAATTCTTTTTTTTTTTCATTTTCTAAGCGATATAATGAAATATCAAAATACTAAAGAAATTCGATAAATTTAACCCAGGATCACTACCTAAGATACAAGATATGGGAAAGATAAATCAACCTTCCAATCAGATCAAGTTGACAAATGTTTCGCTAGTGAAAATCAGGAAAGGCAAAAAGAAGTTTGAGATTGCTTGTTACCAGAACAAAGTGCAAGACTGGAGATCAAAAGTGTAAGTAAAAGTAATGCCATAAACATTCACCATGTGATTCATACTAATACATCATACAGAGAGAAGGATTTGGATGAAGTTTTACAGATCCCAAAAGTTTTTGTAAACACCTCAAAGGGACTAGTGGCTCCCAATGAAGATTTGGAAAAAGCTTTTGGGACTACTGACGTTGATAAGATCATATTGGAAATATTAGAGAAAGGAGAAATTCAGCTTAACGAAAAGGAGAGGCAAGCCAAGTTTTCCCAGTTGAACAATGAAATCCTAAACATAATATCCACCAAGTGTATTAATCCAAAATCAAAAAAAAAGTACACCCCCACAATGATATCAAAAGTTTTGACAGAATTGAACTTCAACATCTCCCCCAACAAAGCAGCTAAAATCCAGGCCTTAGAGGGCATCAAGTTGCTTGTTTCCAAACAAGTGATTCCAATTGCTAGAGCATCCATGAAAGTCAAGTTGATCGTCGATTCTAAAGATGCAAAGAAACAACAAGACAAATTCAAATCCTTACTTTCAGAGATCGAAAGCGAAAGTTGGGATACTGAGTGGGAATGTGTTGCAATCATAGACCCTGTCAATTACAGAGAGTTGATTGAGTTGGTACAGGGAGAGAAGGTTAAGAATAAAGGACATATCGAGGTCTTAGACATGGCAGTAATAGAGGAAGGCGACTTGAATTTGTAACAAGGAATCGGAGCTTTATTTAAATTAATGACTTAGTTTTCGTTTGCGTATAGGTTTGTAGTACGTCACAACTTCAGTATCTGTAGTGTGTTGATAGCCCATGTCGAGGACTCTACTACTGTATATTCAAGAGTGATAAGTTTGCTTGATTAAATCCAAAATAACCATTAATTTCTCAAAGTCCCCATCGTCATCATTTGGTTTCCACAACTTAGAGCTGGTCGTTAATATGATATTCTTGAAGCATTCAAACGATGCAAATAATTTTCCTATTTGTGAGCACATCACCATCAACTTCATGTTGTTTGCATCCCCCACCAAGCATACTGTGTTGATGTTCCCTTCGATGTTACTCTCAAATGTTATGGATCGACTGAGCTGATTGGAAGAAGGAAATTGGATGTCATAGGTGAAATCCATCTCCCCATTATTGGTCAACTGAATAATTATCTTATCATGAAATTCCATTATGGACACCTCAAACAAATTTGATGAGTCAAAACTCAATATTTTGCGTTTCAAATTTCGATGAAATGGGTCTTCACCTTGGTCTGGTATATTTGCGACTGATGTCATGATGATAGATTAATCGATTGAATTGTACTGGTATAAAGAAAATCCTTCCTATATAGAACGCCTTATGTATACTCGAATTTCAATATTCGTGTATTTTTGAGTTCCCGAAACTTATATTCTATAAAACCAACTCAGAGAAGTGCACAACAAAAACCATCACTAAAAACGAGTCACCTTCAAGAGAGGCAATGACAATATGGAAACTACTAATGAAGAAGATTCCTTTGGTGCTGCCTCTATTCGGTCGCATAATTCACGTAACTCGCTAGTTCCCAAAGTCAGCTCACCGGTGCAAGAGAATCAAAACCATTTCAACAGATGGAAATCACGATCCTTTATCATGTCATCCTACTTCTTTAGCACGATATTTCTTACGTTCCTTATGGTAGGTGCTATGCTTCGTCGGTCCATCACTCACTATGTTAAAAAAAAGCCAGAACCGTTAGAGAACTTGCAAGCAGCGTATCCTTTTTCTACCAACTTGAAAGTAATACCTGACATCAAGTATTATGTCAATCAATTGGGGCTTGAACTTCAGGAATACAAGGTGACCACGAAAGACGGATTTATAATAATCCTTCAAAGGATAATAGATCCTTCTAAAGCTTCCTCTGAACTTAGCTCCAAGCCGCCAATACTATGTGTTCATGGTCTTTTGCAATGTTCTGCCTCATTCATTACGGGGGGAGTTAAATCTTTAGCACACTTGCTTCATCTGAATAATTACGATGTGTGGTTGGGAAACAACAGATGTGGATTTGAACCACAACACATGTGGCTTGATCCTTCTGACCCTCACATGTGGGAATGGGATATCATCGAAATGGCTACGAAAGACTTACCAGCAATGATCAATCAAGTAATCGGTGTTTCAAATCATGATAAGTTATCGCTAGTGTGTCATTCTCAGGGAACTACTCAAACGTTTATAGCATTATCCAAAAATTTCATCCCCAATGAAATTAATGACAAAATAAACCATTTCATTGCCTTAGCCCCAGCTGTTTATGGGGGTCCTTTGTTGAATGAGAAGCTATTTATCACTTTTATTAATTACTTGCCAGCCACAGTTTATAACATCTTCTTTGGTATCCATTCGTTTATGCCGATAATGATGGACTTTCGAAGGTTGATATATCGCAGTAGAATTTTCGGATTCTTTGCATATAGCATGTTCAACTTTTTGTTTGATTGGGATAAACACTTGTGGGACCCCACGATAATTACTCAACACTTTGTTTTCTCTCCAGTTTATGTCAGTTCCCAGCTCATGAAATGGTGGTTGAGTAAAAACGGATTTGTCAACAATAAAGAAATTCTACCTGATCAAGAAAGCTGGTTTAGTGACGCGACACCCTTCATTACTCTTTTTATTGCTAATGAAGACAAGTTGGTTGATTGTGATAGATTAGTAAGGCATTTGCAAAATCATGAACCATATTTGAGAAATTTCAGGTACTTTCAATTAGACGGTTATTCTCATTTGGATGTTTTGTGGGCTGATGATGTCAACTTTAGGATTGGTCGCCGTATACTAGAAAGATTAGAAGAGGTGCACGATTTAATGTAATAAAAAGCTATTTTCTTTAACCTGGTGTAAACAGTATTACTCAATCGTAAATTAAACTCACTAAAATAACAACAACAACAACAACAACAACAACAACAATAATAACAATAATAATAATAACAATTCAAAACAAAAAAATAGAAACTATAGATAGTGATATTATTCTTCTTTCAGAATAGGAACTTGCTCTTTAATGTATTCAATTTCTTCTTCCAGATTCGATTCTTGGAGATGAAATGGAACCAAACCCAACTTCTCGCATTCTTGTTCAGTGAATGTATTGAAATAATCAACAGAATCAACTTCACCGATATCTTTGGAAGGAAAAGCCAAATTCAAAACGTAGTTCAAAAACATTGCAACAAGCAAACCAAATATACAGTTTCCATCATAGTAATGCTTGATACCGTTGTTAATGTAAAGACTTGGATTTGCCGCGTTCACTAAACCAGGAATACCTGGAGCACAAGCAACAGTGAAGGAGATTAAACCTTTGTAGTTGAAACCTCTGTAGTACCAAAATGACCCATTTGGATCATTGCTATATAAATCAGACAACTTGAGTTTCTTGTTTCTGATTATCCAAAATTCAGAAATAATGATTCCTATAACTGGAGACATGAAAACAGAAAAGGAAGACATAACTGTGACAAAAGTTGAAGAAGTGTTGTAAAAATCCCAAGGTTGAATGACCCATGATAACAAAGCAGTAATGACAGCACCTCTTCTAATGTTGATGTACCTTGGAAACAATCCAGCCATATCCATACCACCAGCATAACCATTACCCATAATGTTGATACCTAATTGAGAAAGAACAAAAACAACACCAGCAAAAAAGGCACCAGCTCTTGCTTTACTACTGTAGTTGGTTTTTAACCATAACTCTAAAATATCATAGACGTTCCAGTATTCAACTCCGTACTTTCCATAAGTTGCAGAAGCTGTAATCATACCCATTAAAGGGACAATAGAACCAATGACAACGACGGAGAATACAGTCCCAGGAATAGAGATCCAAGTTCTGGTTGAAAATCTTGTAAAATCAGCTTGATTCGTGATACCAGCTGAAACTGAACCGTACCACGAAGTAATACCGTAAATCCAAGCCCAAGCATGGGCAGATGTAGAAGTGAATTGGTCTGGGTTACTCATTAATGGACCATTTCCTCCGGCATCCTTCACAGCCCAACATATGATACCAAGCATACCAAAAAATGACGCTATGTTTGCGATGATTGTGAATTTATTGATTTTTTCAGGTTTGATCAACAACAAAGGAATGGAAATGAGTTGGAAAAGAAAAAAAGAAACACAATCTCTTCTTGACATGTGAACGCTTTCGGGAAACGTGTTCTTCATTGTTAAGTAAGAATGAGACCATGAACTCAATATCATCCCGAGACACAAACCACCTTGCCATGCTTGTGAGGCATACCAGACTACAGACAAAATTGTTCTCATTGCAATACCAAAGTAAGATCCTCTTATACCGAAAATCATACGTTGCGAGACAGTAAAACCAATATGGTAATAACCACCTGGTGCACCATTCATCAATGCAATCACAGCGATGATGAAGTTACCAACAACGATCACACCCATGGTTTCACCAACGTTCATACCTAAGGACAACAATGAAGAACCTCCGGTCCAAGCACTGAGACAAAGATTGGATACCCCCCAGTAAGAAGCAAAACTGAAAATACCCCAAATTCTTCTTTCTGGGCCCATAGGAATCAAATCTTTATTTTTCAAGCGGTCAACCTTACCAACATCACCTTCAGGTTTGACCTCTATCTTACTGAGGAAAGCCAGGAATGATTCTCCGAATGTCATGTTAACAGATTCCTTCTGTAGAGTTCACTTTAATAGTAAATATATACCTGTTTCAATTGATGAGGTGTCTTAATATCCGGGATTGCGAAACTTATATATGAATCTGGTTACAACAGAAATGTTGGAGGACGAGAAATGTGATGATTACAGTATCTTTATATATACATGCAATTAATTTGGTTCAAAATTTACCAAATAATAATATTCGAATATTATTTCTATTTGGATGAAAGAAGTATATAAATATGAATTTTACATTGTTTCTCAAACGTTGCGCTTGATCGTATATGAGATGATAAGTAATTCATTATAACTCCGATAGACCCAATATCAACAGGTCGTTAACATGAAGATGAACTTCCGCGATAAGCATCTTGTATTATTCTCAGATACTGTGACCGGAAGCGACTTCTTATTGGCTGAACCCACCTCCTTTGGCGAAGATCAACAGAACAGTAACCACATGAAAACCTTTCCTGATTGGACTACAATGCTCAAAAAAGCCTTCGTCTCGATATGTACCAATGTCTCTGTTTCTCTGGTCCTGGAAAGCTGATATTATTGATGATGACCTTGACTCTCAGCTTGCAAATTTAGCTTGTTGTTGGCGTGAGCCGCAAAATTTGCCGTGTTCAGCCAGTGGGCACACAATCTAGCATTTTGCTTGGTGGGCACCCCAAAAATTGTACCAATTTTTTTATTCTAAAATGACGGGATTAATAGTAGAAATAACCTGATGCTCATTGATGGCTGCGTACTTTTAATATGTAGCATTTTGCTTCTTTAACGCAAACTATGCTATGGTTTTATAATTGTCAATATAACTTTTTTTTAGATAAAACTCAGGAATGGCTAAAAAAATGGTTGTGTACCCTGGTAATTTGCAGCCGGTGTTATGTTGTATATAAGAGGCAATAATTCCCATCTATCAGATATATTGATTCTTCATTGATTGCTTGTAATTGCTTGTAACCCGTATCACAGCTTCATAAATTGGTATTGAGATGAGTTTGGGTGGAAATTTAATGAGGTTGGGGAACAAGAGCGAAATGATGGATGATGTTGTTGAACAGATAGGAAACAATACCTCAGACGTCGTTCATCTTCTGGGCTTGTGTTATTGCGAAATGGATGGAACTATCTTTTGAAATCAAATCTTGTCTACTTGTTTCAAAAAGAATTCATCTGTTTGCTACTTCGGATATACAATAGCTACAATTAGCCAGATAATTTCAACTAGTAAAACATTTTGTGCATTCCAGAAACATATAAAAATCAAAAACAAATCATTAACTCATAAATAATTACTACCATGTTATATTTTAAATACTTGTAGCAATTGATTTTTGAAGTAAAAAGACCCAACTGTACCATCAGTGTATCGAAATGAGGGAGATACAGCCACAACAACGTATTGTTAGAGTTCCTTATATATCGCTCAAATAATCTTCTCTATTCAAGTCAGCTAATTCAGCAACAGGTCTTTCACCTTGAGGAGTGACTCTGAAGGCGTGTCTTGAAACTGGACTGTCCCAGTCCAAGATTGCCGAATGAACCACTCTTCTGTTATCCCAAACAACAACGCTGTTTGGTTCCCATCTCGCCCTCAATTGTAAATCAGCGGCACTTTCGATATGGTTGAATAAGAAGCTCATCAACGCATCACTTTCTTCTTCTTTCAAGCCAACAATTTTTCTTGAGAAAGATCTATTCAAATATAAGGCTTTCTGCTTGGTGACTGGGTGAATACGAACTAATGGATGGATGCTTGAAACGGGTTTTCTACGTTCAATACCTCCATTTGAACGAGAATTACCAGCCTGGTCTTCCGAGGTATGCAAAACTTTCAAGTCCTTGATCATTTCTTTAAAAGTTGGAGATAATCTGTTATATGCTTCAACCGTGTCAGCAAAAATGGTATCACCACCAGTTGGTGGACCTTCCAATACAGAGAAGAAAGTTGTAGCTGGTGGTTGCAACTCATATGAAACATCTGTGTGCCATGTAACATTTGAGTTTTTCTTGGCAAAAGCTTTGGAAAACTCTTCTGGGTCCGCACGACGATAAGTAATATGTAATTCTGGGAAACCTTTTGGAGCACCAGAGGTTGGGTGGATGTGTAATTTACCAAAATATCTACCATAATCAACAGCAAAGGCAGGTCCTTTACTTCCAAAATTTTGGTCTCTGAAAATGGTAACACCTCTTTGAGCAACAAATAATGCTAATTCATCTTTTCCAGCGTCGTCCAACTCAGATAACTGAACACCAAATACTTCAGTTCCCAATTTTGGGGTTACATCCCTGGTAGTAGCAATACCCTTGGGTAACAAATTTGGTAAAGCAGGGTCAGCAAAAACACCACGATCGTGGTGTTCATGGAATTTTAATGGGGGGTATTTTTGAGAAGGATCCCAAGTTGGCAAAAAGTCCTTATTGTGTGAGATAGCGTATTCTTTCTTGGAAACCGTCAAGATACCATCTTCAGTGATTTCATCTTCACCTTTACGGAAGTGTGTGTCAATATCACCAGCGTATGCAAAAACGTTGATTGGAGCCATATTTAGTTGTGGGTAGTGATATGATAATGTGCTTTAATATTTCTGTGTGTGGATCTAGCTATATATATGTTTTGGAGCAAGTTTTCAAAGTTGCAGCCAATATAGTAATCTTAGTTATTCTGATTCAATTTCTAGCCTGGTATTAAACATGGCCAACATTCTCTTTATATAATATTCATTAATTTGCCACACCAATTGCTTTTGTCTATAGTCGTTTTTTGTTGTGACATCTTTTCAGTTGCCAACCTCTAGAGTTCTGGTGATTGTGGCTTCAAATGGTATCATCTACTGTGCCCTTTTGCAAATTGCAGCCATCTAGTCGTGTGAAGACAAGATGGAAATTCCGGTCCGATTACTGGAGCTGAAACTTCAATAGATAGGCATTGAGTCTACGCAACCTTTTTGATTTTGGAGAGCCCGATAAGTGGATCATAATGTCTAGCTGATTTGTATTTGCTCACAACTACAGACTCCAATGTTTGTGCTACTACAAAAGTTACAGCAATGAAAAAAAAAATTCAACTCGATAAATATGCAACCCAGCCCACACCGCTCCAGGAGAAATAATGCCCGAATATATATATATATATATATTCATCTACTAAGTCCATATCAGAGTTAATGTTAACTCTGTTCAAAGTGTGTAAGTTTAATTTTTAATCGAAGATCTATCGAATGAAAAATGATCTGATATGCAAGAATTCGAAGGTGGAGGAGAGACTTGGTAGGTTGTGATTGCTTCAGATTTCGGACAGTAAGTTTACGTCCTCCGATTCACTGGATATATTGAATCATAACAAGGCAGCCACAACTGTCGAAATTTGATAAAAGTTTTTATTCGAAAGGGCAAGGGTGGCTTGTAAGATCGTGCCTTCAAATTTCAGAAGAATGCTTTCATTTCACCAAGATCACAAAGATTACATTGTTTTGATTTCAGTCCACCTCCTCTCGTAGAGGGAAGTGAGTTTGGGTAATACAGGAAAAGTCTAGGGAGTTGGAAAAAAAGGCTTCTTCTGGAGAGTAATATTTTCAAAAGATATTCCAGTCAAGCTCAGGTATCTCATTACCAAGAGAGACGGCACAATATTCCACTGGAACAAATTTCAGCTATCGGAAAGTTACTTCCTTTTTTCTTTTAGTGAGATAATATGCAAAGTTATTTAGGTTCCTATTTGACAGAAGTGGAATTGGAAAAGTTTATCCCCAGGATGACTACACTTCCGAACTTGCATAAATAAAATCACTGAACTACAGAATCATTAAACAAATATCAATTAATACAATAAACAGCAGTAAAAACCAAAATGAAACTAGTTAAAATCAAACGATGACAAAATTTTCTAACTCTCACAATCTCAATCTAATGATTAACTTTTTGCAACAATGTCAGTTGTAACTGCTTCGTGGTCAACTTTTTCGATCGAACCCCCGCCTGAAGTGCTTGTAGCATCATCCTTTGCTGCTTCATCAATTACTTTAGGACCAAAAACACTAGGGTCAACAATGTTATCAGCGGACTCGGTATCAATTTCTTTGGTACCTAATTGAGAAATGTCAAAACCTGTTGATTGCAAATATTCTAAGAAAGCATGGTCTTCCTCTATGATAGCATCTGAATCAACTCTTGGGAGAAAAAACAATGCCAAAAACGCGCTGAAAAGACACAAGGCAGATGAGACGTAAAATGGGGCCTGATTCCCTGAGTCAGTATTGGATCCACCAGCGTTTCTAATAATAACTGGGAAAACATAAGTACCAACAAAGGCTCCGATTTTTCCTGTAGCAGCAGCAATACCATAATATTGACCTCTGATTGGAGTACTTGAAGTCTTTGAAGCTAATAACCCAATATTATCACCTGGACCAAATTCACCCAAAGTGGTGAAGATACCAAAAACAACAACGAAGCCTCCAACATGTTCTTTCAAGTGAGGATAACCAGCAGCCATACCAAAGCCAATAATGGCTTGTAAAAAGACACCTGTGACCAAGGTTAATCTGGGACCAAAATAATCAGCAGATAACGCACCCAAAAACGCACCAGGCATATAGAATAAATTGAACACGATATTCCATCCGAAAGTTTTGTATAAACTGTTTCCTGGAACCACTTTATCGATAATATAACTTGAGTAAATACTGAAAGAGTAAGAAGAAAAATCATAAATAAACCAAATCAATGAAACAACGATTAATCTGAACCAGTAAAATTTGATAACTGACCAATAAGGGACTCTGACCTTCTTGAAACTCATTTTACTGAATTGTTCACTTTCTTTATATTTCAAACGCATGAAAAACAAAGATATTGGTGGGATGGCACCTAATCCTAAAGTGATTCTCCATACTGGAGTTAAATGATCTTGTCTGCAAATTTCAAGCAAAATGAAGGGTACAACAGCACTCACAACAAAACCGAAATCAATCATAAAGTTGGTAAACCATACAAAGTATCTGTTTCTTCTTTTAGCAGGCAAAAGCATTGAGCATTCAGAAGCAGCAGTACTGCCTGCAGAATATTCTGCACCGATACCAATACCGATGAAAAATCTATAGGCGGTTATCGCAGCGAATAAACCTCCATGAGAACCTTTATAGCCCCAAGCACCAGAACAAAGAATAGTAAAAATAATCAAGATCACAGTGGCAATCAACATGGACAGTTTTCTTGACTGATAATCAGCCAAAACACCGAACAATAATTGACCACAGACTGTACCGGCAAAAGCTATAGCTGAAACATTACTAATAGCACGAGATTCAGTGTACTCGTCACCATATAATATACCAAGACAAGTGGAAACAGTACTAATACTGTTGTTAACATAACCATCAGAAAACAAACCTGCACCAGTGGTAAAGATTGGCCAAAGCTTCTTAGCATAACCCACATCTGGATCTATTTCTTGGTCAGCGGGTAAAACAATCGGACCCATAGAAGCTTTCGAAGCAATTGCTTCAATGTTTGAGTCTGAACCACGTTTCAAATCACCATCTTGAGTCGATGTTTTCTTCAATTTATCAAGTCTGATTTCTTTCTTGGATTTCTCATACCAACCGAAAGTTAGATCTCCAACAGATTTTGGTAAATCTCTAGTAGCCATATTTTATATGAATACTTTTTTTTCTTGGTTAGCAATGAACAGGAATAGAATATTGAAACTTCCTGATCTTGATTTACCTTGGGCTAAGGAAAAACAGTTGTATTTAAATATATTGATTTGCTAGTGCTAGATAGACCTTCAAATATTATGTTCAAAAGCAGTTATTATATACAATAAAAGATAAGGATCCTGATAGCAGAATCGGCGCTTGTGAGCAACGAAGACCCGTTCTAGACGAATTATTCCGCTCTTTGTTGAGCAAATGGTTTAACACGTGCTGTACGTGTCAGACGTTTTTCCTTCGCAAGAGCCGCTAATTAAATAATGCTCTTCTACAGCTTTACGAGTGGCCCGTCAACCACAACGTACTCGCTGGACTGCAATTAATCACTCATCAATTTGACAGTATACAGTAATAAATTGGCCAGGTGGGATAGCTGGCGTCTTTTGGCTCGCCCCGAAGAAGGGGAGGAAGGGGGATGCGGTTAGAAGCCATTGGCCACGTGCCAAAAAAAACAGAAGGAAGCCGCACCATAATTCTTTTCATAGGCGAATATTTCAGCATGCACACGAGCGCTGGCCAACAAACTTCCCAGTTAACACGGGTGTTTGCGTGTCGAGGTGCGGCTGTTTCAGCCACTCTCGATTAGTGTATTGAGAGTGAGAGTATCGTAGTATAACGGCCTCTTGTTCATTAGCACACAGATGAACAGCAAGCGCAAAACGAGCTGAAATCCAGCAGCTCTCTTATGGTGATAGGCCAAACAATTAATTGCTTGATGGGGTGGTAACTTATATACTATATGGCTTTCAATTATCCGCGTTTGCTTGAATATACGACGGAATTAATTGTTTTTTGACGGTAATCTTTCATTTGGAGCTGATTCTTCCAATATCTTGAAACACGATTGAAAAAACAGTTGTGGTCCTCCATCACGATTTTCACCGGTCAACCGGTTGCTCTTGTGCGCTATACGATCACTGGAGTACGGCCTCTATAATCACCACAAGAGACCAGCTACGTAGTTTGCTCGAAACAAGCTCAACTTTCCCCTTCAGTTCGGGATTTCTTGAAACCACCTTTCAACTGCGACGCTGTCAGCCCCGATGGGGAGACGCCCGTTCCATTTGCAATTTACACCGGCTGAGCTAATTTGAGCACGGCTACTGGAGAGATACGAGCTCAGTATATTCAGTTCCTCTCAGTATGACACAGAATGATGCGATCAGAGACATCTGGGCCGCTGCTTCGATTGGCTTTTCCTGATAAGGACCTGGGGTTCGGGTGAATCACCTTAATCTCTGGTTTTTCAAGTAGCGTGTCTAATGAGGTTCGGTATAATGAGGTTCGGTATAATGAGAGTCGGTATAATAGCATACAGGTTTTTTTCCACAAATTTGACAAAATGGCTAAATTGCTACGCACATACCAACTCATCATAGGCCTTGTAGGCTACGCTAGCCGCCAACTACATAATACGTGATCGAACACTCAAACATCAATTAAATATAACAACGGTATAAATTACAACTGGGAGTTAGCAAGGCATCTCAGGCATCTCAGGCAACCCAAAACCATATCCTTTCCCAGAAATTTCTAGGAACTCTTTCAGGGGTGGCGGCTTCGTCAGCTTCCACATCATCCAAACCTGTCAAAACATCAATTTCTTCAATTGGGATCAACCAGATAATTTTCTTTTCGACAATGAATGTGTATATCTTATGGCCAATATACAATGCTGCGAAAATTGGTAATGTGATGTAAGCGGCAACAAAGTCAGATCCCTTGAAGCTGAAGAAGACGGCGTAGCCGTTGGTGATGGTCAATAACGAAATAAAAAATATGACAAAGTAGGCACCGAAGGGTTGTAATGGGGTCTTGAAAGGAACACGATGCTCCAATTTGTTGTATTGAATAGCCTTTCTCCATCTGATGTAGGCAGCACTCACAAATATCCAGGCGATGAAACCAGAAATGGTACAGATATTGGATAACCAAGTAAAAACGTTCGAGGAAGAAGATGAAACGTTCAAGTAAGCCAAACAACCAAACAAAAAGGTTGCAAATACTGATAAATATGGAGTACCAAATCTATTTATTTTGGTGAAAATTTTTGGAGCCAGGCCTTTCAAAGCCATAGAGTACAAGGTACGCGAACCTGTGTAAAGGTATGAGTTACCTGATGACCAAGCTGATGTCAATATCACAGCGTTGATTATATGGTTCAATACTGGAATTCCCGCGTTTTGAATCCCAATGACAAAAGGCGAGGCACTTGCGTTCGAAGAACCTGTCAATAATCTTGGATTGGTGTGAGCAACGGTAACACCGATGACCAAGGAACCCAAAATATAGAAGAATGCTAATCTGTATATGAATCTGTTGACGGCTTTTGGAATGTTTCTTCTAGGATCAACACATTCAGCAGCGGTTGTCGAGATGATCTCAGGTGATAAAATGAAAGAAAACCCAGACTTGATAATCGCAGTCCAAACTGCCAAAAATTTGCCTGTATTTCCGCCTGTCAAGTGTTCAGTAAATGCACCGTATTCTGGCTTCCAGTATCTAAAACCCAATCTATCGTGATGTGGGGTACCACCAAAAAATATCACAATTCCAACAATGATCAAAACTAAGATCCCGATCAACTTGACTGATGCAAACCAGAATTCAGCTTCACCATAGTATTTGACAGCAATGAAGTTCAAGCAAAAGATGATGGCTAAAAAAATTGTTATCCACACAGCTATGTTGACTTTTTTGGTCCAATATTCAACGACCAAACCAGCAGCAGTTATCTCAGCAGCAACCAAAATACCAAAAGAATACCAATAGTTGTAACCGATTGCAAAACCAAATGAAGGATCTAAATAGTTGCTAACAAAATTCTGGGCCCCGTTACCGGGTATTGGTAGGTAAGTTGTCATCTCACCTAACAAATTCATGACGAAATATATAACACAACTCATAATGATATAAGACATGAGTAGAGGAGCTGGTCCACATGTTGCAAGAGCTCCACCACTTCCAACAAACAAACCTGTACCTATACATCCACCAAGTGCAATGATCTGAATGTGACGTGATTTAAGGCCTCTTTTCAACTCTTCTTTTTCATTTGTTGATATGTTGGAAAATGAGGCTGAATTCACCGGCGAGGCGACTATGTCGTACACCTCCTTTGACTTAGTGCTCAACATGATGCTTTCTATATGTAAGCTAATGACTGTCTATTCTGTAAAAAATTCAGCACTTGTTACGCTGTATATATGTTAAAACTTCGGGTGTATCTCATACAAGTTGGGCAAAAGTAAATAGATAGGTCGTGGTGAATGGCCAGCCGATGTTTGAATTTATGATGTTTGATAGCCAAACCAAGATAGTTTATTCAGAGAAGTTACCGCTAAAACCTGGAGAACACGAGGCTACATCGTTTATATATAAGTCAAATCCAGGGTGCGACCTCATACACATCGAGCTGGTGGAGAATTAAAACGGTGTTCAGGGAAAGTGTAGGTGATAAGCACAAGTGTCAATTAGGTCACCAAATGATAAGATATGGAGGAAGTTGTGCGGCGTGTTGCTGCTTTAAAGTTTTTCGTTACCCGGGGCGGCTAAATGCTAACCCAACAGACGGCAGCGATAAGCGATAAGTATCACGTGATTTATCGCTTGATTATTCTTCTTTTCGGGCGCTGATTTTCGCGTGCACAGCTTATCACGACCAAATCTCAGTTACTTAAAAGTCAACCTAACAAATTTGAAATTTCGTGGCGTGTAAGCTGGCGCTAGAATCTAGTGGAAATCATTCACACATACCGCAACTAAGTTGATGTTATATATCCTAGCAATCGGTACTGAACAATCACAAAAGTAGAGAGGAGCTGATAAGGATATCCTTGAATCACCTCAGCGTTTTCCTTCAAGATTTTGGGGATGAGATCCACCTGGTGAGGCGTCAAATGATGCCATAATGAATGATTCTCCTTGTGCTGTAATTTACTAAAGGCTTTCCGTCATCAATCGTCACTGCTTATCTTGAACTCATCATCAGCTATGTTTACCGTCGACACACACTTTGACGATATCGTTATCTTCACAGGTGGGTCGACTCGACAGCATCTTAAACCAATGACAGATCCAACCTCAAAAACTGGGCAGCTGTTTCGAGCTAGTTGGGAAATAGGCCTGCTGCGACACTCTCTCGCCCATTAATCTCGTCGAGCGATTCAAATCTCTCCTTCAGGTCGATACCGAACCCTTTCCAGGGGCGTATGGTGAGCCAGAAACCAATTTTACCTGAAACTTATAGATGGTTGGCGATTGGGCAATCTCCCATCGCTTCAAAACACTTAAGCATGCCAGTGGTTTTCTGATTGCGCTGTACTCGTGTTGAATGAAAAACGTATCTCAGGCTCAACACCCCGATAGTTGAAAAACACGCGCGCGTGTGGGAAGTCTTTGACCTACACATGTCTTGAGGCCTGATAATCCCCCCTATGTACACATGTACACCAAGCTAAACACATACTA
Source organism: Cephaloascus fragrans (assembly GCA_003707825.3). Classification (NCBI taxonomy): domain Eukaryota; kingdom Fungi; phylum Ascomycota; class Pichiomycetes; order Serinales; family Cephaloascaceae; genus Cephaloascus; species Cephaloascus fragrans. The sequence goes on from PPLN03000017.1 coordinate 24,964, forward strand.
ACGAGTGCTGTAATCGTCATTGCTTCGTAAATACGTAAGAATAATTCTTTCGATCATTGATACCTGTTTAGCCAGGTTCGTTTCAGAATCCAAGATCGGATCTATACTACCAACGAAGAGAGATATTTTAGTCGTTTTCACATTGTCAAGGAAAGCAATCCTGGTACTTTTGATATTTTCACTAAATTCTGATCTGTACATGAATACCCAAAAGCTGATGGATTACAACGCACTCGCTTTACGAACTATAGGGATGCACACTATCAGTACCACGGTGATTTTGATCAAATAAGTTAAACCCATATGTGCAACTAGCAATAAATCGGTGTGTTTACATACAAATATGGGTAATTATCCCCCGATTCATCGTGATCAGTGAGGAAACTTTTGTATGTAAGTAATCTGTATTTCGTTTTACAGTTGTTTGATGGCCCCACAAAACCCACAGCTCCTTGGTTGCCAAAGAGTCTTGCATAGGTGATGTACAATAAAAATGGCAAATCCTGTAGTTCAGTCAATGACATGTCAATTGGAATTTGTTCATCTGGCATGATCTTCTGTGCTGTCAATATTAACATTGATACATGCAACTGAGATGTAACCTTCCAAGCACGTCACTAATTCCATTTGAGAGTTTAAAGTGACAGTCATAAAACTGAGCTGCTCTAAACAGTCTTTCATATATCTTTTGCAATCTCATACCTTCAAATTTGTGGAATATCTGACTGGATAGTAGACCTTTATGTTAGCATTTCAGGATGAACTGGATGGTTTTATAGGGTTCTGTAATGTACGCTATGGCCACCTGTAAGAGTAGTTCTGAGAATGGATATATGGTATAGAAGATGAACTATAAAGCCGATAATTTGCAGGAGGTTTCTGATCTCCATGAACAGAAGTTGCTCACCATCTCTTGATTTTATTTCTGACACTATTTTCATTGACACTCGACATTAGAGGCATAGTTGCTGGCTCTTCTTCCTTATTGACAGTCAAAGCTATTTGTCACCATGTCCGCAGATCTTCAACAGTACGTATGACAACTTGAATAGAATACAACAAGTAATATACTAACGTCAGGAAGATTCATTCTTTCAATCCCCAAAATCACGAGATTCATAACAATATCCTCTTTATCTATATCTGTATTAAATGCTTTAAAACTAGTCTCTTCCACTCAATTGATATGTCACTGGCCCTATGTTACAGAGAGATTTCAAGTATATCGTATGTTTACGGGGTTTTTGATACCTTCAGTATTTGAGCCAATGCAAATGTTGTTAGATATCTACATGTTCTACAATTTTTCGGTATCGTTGGAAGAACAAAAGTTCAAGAACTTGCCCGATTACCTTTACTATTTTGTAATCGTTGGTGTGCTTAATTTAGCTCAAAGTTTTTGTATAAATAACTCCATGCTACATTTAATTTTATTGAGCTCCGTTACTTACACATGGTCAAGATCAAACAAAAACTCAATTATCAATTTCTATTTTTTACCAATCAAAGCGTCTATATTACCATTAGTTTCTTTGGGATTTCATTTGTTACTAAATGGCCTGGATTCGTTTATTGGTGGATTGATTGGTATTGTGTCAGCCTATTATTACCAATGTATTGAAACAGGCACTATGGGACCATTGATGAGACTTTTCAAACGAAATGAACGTCCAGTTAATAGAGTTGGTACGTTGCATCATACTGTTGCAGAAAATGACAATTATGACAAAGGTTATTTACAAGCCCCAAATTGGTTTTATAGTTTATTGCAATATCCATTACCAGCAAGAGCATCAACTTCTAATAGAGCTGATTCCACACCTTCTACCCCGATATCAACTGGATTCAATCCATTTGGAGGAAACCCTGTATTCAAGGGTAAAGGCCGTAGGTTGGGAGATTAGGTTATATGTAACTTTAGTGTTTTCATAAATGATTCTCAAAAGCCAAAATCTGACTTGTAGATGAGCTTATGGTACTTATTTGTTAGTGGTTTCTCTAATTGAGATACTGGAAAGTAGTGAAAATCGAAAAGAGACTAAGATGTGTACTAGGGTGTTTGAGAAAGAAGTCCTAGAATTATTGGCTGGCCCCGATCGATGATGTTTGTCTTTTGGGAATAATTCACTTAAATTGGTAGTTCTGTCAAAAGCCTTTCATCAAAAATCAACAAATCATCAACAAATCGACCCTAATCAAGCTGTGACTTGTTGAACAGATATAATTTCGCTGATTGGAAGTCACAGATTTGCAACTAATATCTGTTGAAATATCTAACCTTCTAAAAATATACATCTTGATTCGAATTTTTCAAATCATTAATTAATTTCAATTCCAATTTTCCAATCGGTAATTTTCTCAGCGTCAATTATTATTTATCATTCGTTTCTCTCTTTCTTCCCTACGCATCTGAATTATTCAACCCATTCGCATTCTCTGACTACAGAATTTTACCTTTCAGCTGTTTGGTGCTTCTGGTTCAGTCTCCATCAATTGTTCTGGCTCAAATAGATCAAAGATCTTTTCAAAATGAGCCGTCAAGTGAAAGAAGAGCCAGTTAAACGATCCACCAGACTAACCAATATCAACATCAACAATTCCAACTCAAATGCCAACTCAAATATAAATACTGGTGAATTAGAGGAATTTGATCAGCAATCACAACCAAACACAAGTTTTTCTGAGATGGAACAGATCAACTACAACATAAATCCATACCTGCCTTACTACAACTACAATATGAATGCCATGATGAATATGGGGTTGATACCTAACTCAATGTCTAATATGGCAAACATGACAAACATGGCCAATATGGCTAATATGGCCAACATGGCAAGTATGCCAAACATGTCCAATATGACGAATATGTCCAATATGGCAGCCATGCAAAACATACCCAATATGCAACAAATGTCCAGTGTGCCCATGATGGGGAGCTTCAACAACGATCCCACAAATCCTGCCAACTTGGCTCAAATGCAATTGAGTCAACACTTGCAACAGATCAATCCTCAACTCAACCAACATTCTCGTAGTCAATTATCTCAACAGCATCAATCTCAAGCATGGATATATGAAGATCAATTAGCAAGTCCAGAGCAAGGTCCGGTAACTCAAAATCATAATCAAAATCAAATACAACCACGAAGCCAACTTCGAATTCAACAGCAGCCTCATTCACAACCTCAATCACCCCATTCACAGGTTCAGTCTCAATCAGAATCACCTCAACCACAACCTCATTCTCAATCTCGGTCACAAATTCTGAATCATCAAACCCCAAACCAAGTTCAAGTTCAACCTCAAACTCAATTGCTAACTCAAAACCATACACAGTATACGAAGCGATCGCAATCTATGGGTCCTTCTTCTTCTTCTTCCCCTAGAGATTCCGCATTTGCTACTTCGAATAGTGTATCACGAAGTGATAGTTTGAAAAGAACGTATTCCAACCGTCATGTTTCAAACTTAAGTATATCAAGTGGACTTAATAGTATTAAACTAGAGCATATGCCAAAAATTGATGAGAATGAGGCACTCTTGATCAAGGCTAAAAATACGAAGAAGGAAAATATTTCTATTGAAACTATGGCTACTGATTTGAAAGTGGCAATGAAGGATGAATCGAAGGATTCAGAAACGACGTCTCATACTAAAGATAAATTGAAAACAATATTTGCTTTACGATGCTTACTAGAGATTGGAGAGCTTGTACCAGCCGATTCAATTGACTCCACTGAGAAGGCAACACCACGAGCATCTATCTATTCAGCTTATAGAATGCTTTGTGAAAGCGTTGATGTTAATCCTTTAGGACAAAGTGCTTTAGGAAAGTTAGTCAGAGTTACTTTTCCCAACTTATCAACCAAAAGATTAGGTACAAGGGGTAACTCCAAGTATCACTATATAGGTTTAAAGTTGAACAATAATATCAGAGTTCTGTTGGAAAAATATTTGAGGGAAGAAAGCAACTCGCAAGATCCAAGCATATCAAGGGACGATGCGGAAAACTCAATAAATGTTCCGGCTGGTTCTGTAATTTCAACAACAACAGATACGGAGGAGGATATTAATTTTTTGAATGACATTATCAATGATTTGAAACAAACATTGAATTCAACTATACGATCAGACTACTATTTCCCAGTTCGTATTGACGAATTGATCATACTTCAAAAATATTCAACTGACAGGAAAATGGTGGAAAAAATGGTGGAAAGGGGATTATACAAAAACCTGTTTAAATATTTCTTTGATCTGGTGAATGTGAATAATCCAAAACTGGAAGTGAAAAATGATTTGAGTGTGTATAGTGAAATCTTGACTGAAATCTTGCCTGTCAGTTTCTATGGATTGAAAATTGAATACTTGAATCAGTTGAAAACATTCAATTTACAATACACTAAGAACTTGAATATGAATATGCAATCTCAGGATAGGATAAAACTAGGTCAATTGTTTTCAGTTGTCTTGCAAAGAGTTATCAAATCCTGCGATATGTGTCAATCAATTTTCAAAATTTTGAATGACAGTAACGAGAGACAAAAAATGACCATAGATTTGAGCAGGATTGATTTGGATTATATAATAAGAACAGAAATCGATAGGAAAGAAGAGAAAAAGCTATTTGAAAACTTTATCAATGTATCGCTAGCTAATTTCTTAAAAGAGCCTAGCGACAATGAATTGTTTTCAGCCAAAATTTTGTCGAAAGATTTATACGTTTGCAACGAAAAAGAAAGAAAATACATGAGTGGTTTAATCAATATTATTATTAATTTTCTTGGCCAACTACAGAAGATACCAATCAAATTAATCAATTTATACATACAGAGTATATTAACAGGGGTTTTACGAAATATTCAACAATTGAATGGAAGCAGCTTTGGAAATTGGTGGGTTTTAAAATGTTTTATTGACGAGTGGATAGGATTCATAAGTGAGTTCTATGGGTTTAAAAAGATGGGTGGTCAAATCAAATAATTCAAAAAGGAAAAGAAATATATTTCGTTAAAGATTACAAAATTGTTAAAAAGTTCCAATTTTTTCTTATAATTACAGGTGGGGAAAGCGGTGAGTACGTTTTCATATTTTTTTTACATAAACTGTTTGATTTAACTTCTGATTTCACATTTTGTTGGGCTAGATAAAATAAAAAATGATAACTAGAGTGCATTAAAATGGATATTTATGTTTTATAGCTTGACAAGATGGATTGTTATTATACTTGTAAATTGAGAGATTGCACTAGAGCAATTTTTTCATAGAGAAAGCAAAACGACGAGGCAACGACTGTTGTTTTCTCCGAACGGTGTCGTTTTTTTTTTGAATATATGTATATATTAAGCTTATATGTGTAATTTTGAGTAGGTGTATATTTCAGTATTGTATTGGGCAACTAAGTGCTCGTAACGTCACTGTTTTTTGCCCTTGAGCCGCAGCCGCTCCCGTCGATGAGATTGTCTCCGCAAAAACGGACCACTCTTAGTGACATGTGAAATATAGTATTCTGTCATGATGATCATCCAAGAAAAGTTGTATATAAAGGCGCTACAATCTATTTGTTTGAATCTAGTTTGTATCAAATAACTTACTCCGATCAAATAAGTTGCTGATATTTCATGTTCTTGCCTTCTCTGTTCAAGCGTGTTTCCTCCAAAATGCCCTCTATATCCAAAAGCTTTTCCAACTCCTCGTTCTTGAGAGGTGACTTATACAAGTATCAATCTCAACTACCCAAGTTGCCTGTTCCCTCTTTGGAAGAAACAAGCACCAAGTACTTGAATTCTGTGAGACCATTCTTGAACGATAAGCAGTTTCAAGCTACAGAAACGAGGGTGAAGGATTTCATCAAGCGTGATGGGTTTGGTCAGGTGTTACAATCAAGATTGCTTGAATTACAAGCCAACCCCAAAGTGGACAATTGGTTAGCTGAATGGTGGGACGATTACGCATATTTGAGCTACAGAGACCCCGTGGTTCCTTATGTTTCGTATTTCTTCAATCACAAAGATCTTAAAAATGAAAATGGTGCTAACCAATTATATAAAGCAGCATTGATTGCCTACTACACCACAGAGTTTTTGGGTAAGGTTGAAACCGAAACTTTGGAGCCTGAAATTATTAAGGGAAATCCTTTTTGTATGAACGCATTCAAATATATGTTCAATAATGCCAGAGTGCCGGGAGAGAAATCTGACACCACTGTTTTATACCCTACTTTTGAAAATCGTTATTTCGTTGTTGCTGTGAAAAACTATTTCTATAAAATATATCACCACAGTGCTGAAACAGGTGAAGTCTTAACGAAGCAGGAGATTCTCAAGCAATTGCAGTATATTGTCGCTGATGTTAATGGAAAACATGAAGCGTTGCCTGTTGGAGCTTTGACCAGTAGCAACAGAGATGTTTGGTTTGCTAATTATTCAAACTTGATCAAATCCCCAGTGAACAAGGCGTCATTAGATACAATCCATGCTTCCTCATTTATTATTTGCCTTGATTCTGAGTCACCAGTGACCATAGAAGAAAAATCCAGATCCGATTGGCACGGAAATGGTAGAAATAGATTCTACGATAAACCATTGCAATTCATTGTTAGTTCTAACGGAAATTCTGGATTTTTGGGAGAACATTCAAAGATGGATGCAACTCCAACCGTTCAATTGAACAACTTTGTTGTAGGTTCCTTATTCAAAGAAGATCCTAATGTTTTTCATAAAGGATTAGTTGATTCGGTATATGACATAAAAGTTGAAGAGTTACCTTCTAGATTAGCCTTTGATATTGATCCATCTACAAAAGTAGCAATTGAAGAAGCGGCAAAAACATTTGATGAGCTCGTTGGATCACACGACGAGGAAGTATGGCAATATTACGGGTACGGTAAAAACACCATCAAAACATTCAAAGTCTCACCAGATGCGTACGTGCAAATGTTGATGCAATTAGCGTACTACAAGATGACAGGAAAAGTAAGACCAACTTATGAATCAGCTGCTACAAGGAAATTCCTCAAAGGTAGAACTGAAACTGGTCGTACGGTTTCTATTGAATCCAAGCAATTTGTTGAAACTTGGACAAGCTTCACAGCTTCAAATGAAAAGAAAATTGCAGCTTTTCAGAAGGCTTGTGCTCAGCACGTCAAGTATTTAGGGGATGCTTCCAATGGTCATGGTGTTGACCGTCATTTGTTTGGGTTGAAAAATTTGATCAAAGATGGCGAGGAAGTGCCAGAAATATTCAAGGACCCTATTTATGGATATTCTTCCTCTTGGTATTTGTCCACTTCTCAAATTCCTAGTCCTTATTTCCAAAGTTGGGGTTTCTCTCAAGTCATTGACCAAGGTTTTGGATTGGCTTATTTGATCAGCAACGATTGGTTGCATGTCCACATTTCTTGTAAGAAAGGTAATGGCTTGAGATCTGATTTGATGAAGTACTATTTAACAGAGTCTGCCAATGAATTGAGAGACATCTTGTCGACTGGTTCCGTCAAGGCTAAATTATAAATTCAAAACAGTGGTAAAAACTTCCCAAAAGGATAATTGTTATTTTGTTCACATTATGGAAGTATAACCTAGAATCCCACTTAGCTTTATAAATATAGATCCATTTAATCCAATTACGCCAATTAATTACTATGCGTCAATTTGTTTCTTCACATCGTATAGGGCCGTGTTTGTTCATTCCGAGTGTTTTGCTTCTTCATCCCTATACCTTCAAACGTAATTTGTAGGTCATTCGTGACGTTCATACATGTCCACACACAACTACGTTCTGTCATCATTTCCTATATGAAGATGATGATTTGCTGGTTCGCAAAGTCTAGAATGCAATGCACAAACGGCTCTTCTGCTTATCCATCTGGTGCTGAAACGGGGCATTTGTAACTCTTATTTGTCGAAGTTGTTATGAAGAGCCCTTTCTACATAGGGTACGTAGTGAAATGTAAGTCACGGCAGCTGGTCAACCCAACTAGTGCCAGCGAATACTGGGTTATTATTTGAGATTAAGCACACATACTCTAGATCCAGCACTTACAAGTTTATTCCTGTGTTCAGTTTACAGCGACATCTGAAGAATTACTTGAATCACTTGAAATACAACTCACTTTACAGGATCAAATTGAAGTAGCTTCACTATCTTTTATGCGACAAATGACATCTGATACCACATTCATCATAAGACGGAGCTGGCCTCCGTAATAGAGTCAAATGCGCCTGTTGCCGGAGCTCGAACGTTCATCAAAGCTGACTCGTTTCAAAAAAGGCCAGTGTTTTGTAATTCTTTATTAATGTTCCTCAAAATAGTTTCAGATTGTTGGACAATGAGTGAAAATGATCAGATGAATCAGATAATTTGCGATTTCTAGCTGAAAGTTGAAGCGGTCATTCAAATTGGCCAATTAATTAATCGGCGATTCTTACGGCATACAGAGGTTCCATAATTTTCCCTTGAAAAAAGCCAATAGAAGACGTTCAATAGTCATCATAGCTTGTATCCAGCGTTGATCCCATGTTTATGCTTGGTATTCCTCCTCAGTGCTAACAGCTTACACATCAGCGGGCTGACGTTGACAAACTGGTGATTGGCTGCAAGTTGCAGCCCTCTGTAACAACGTTGGATGCAAGTCTTAAACACTTGTTTATAATTTATATAGCCAGTTACAAAGGCAAAGTCACAGGCTTCCGCAAGATTAGATGCGCCTAGGACAACTAAGTGGCATCCCAAAGTTAAAACGGAGAGCTGAGCTGAAAGATCTGGCAAAAACAAAGTTGAGGTTAATTATTAAGGGCTACAATCAATGTGGTTTCTTGAAAGTATAAATAGTCGTTGAATCCCCCTACTTCAGTTAGTACTTCTTTCTTTCTCATCAATCTCATTGATTACAATCCTCCTTTCAAACATCACCAATTAAATATTAAAAATGGTTTCCTGTTCCCTCGGTTCTAAATGTGTCTGTGCTGCTCAAGAAGCTACCTGTGCTTGTGGTAAAGAGTCTGCTTCAAACTGCTCTTGTGACAGAAATGTTAACAGTGCTAAGTTAAATGCTAAAAACGCTTGTGCTTGTGGTTTAAAGACTAAAGACGCCTGCAACTGCGGTAACTCTAATCAATTAGAAGGTGAAATTGACTACACTGAATTCAAATAATTTTTTTTTTTTGAAAGTTGATCATATGAAACCTTTCAATTAACTGATAAGTTATTTTCTCAAGGTTATAAGTCAGAATACATATTATTTATTATATCATTATTATATTGTTTTTATAGAGATGTTGATCATATCTATATAGAATAACTAAAAAACTTTAATCAATTGTGATCGGATCAAAAGTATATGCAGTGAAGATATAGTTTGAGGTCAAAAGCAGCTATAAAATTAGGCAGCTTTTTGTTTTTTAAAATGTCATGATTAGTTTTTTATACCTGACCTTGTGTAGTATGGATTAGTGGAGTTACATGTAACATGACTCTGTCGCCTTTTGGTATAATCCGTTTATTAATTGCTACCTTCAACCAACCAACTAGTCCTCTAGCTTAATGTTGATAATATCTTCCCTTTATTAGGGAACACTTATCAGGATGTAGATCTTCAAATATTCAATGCTCATTAAATTTAACCTTAAATCGTTACGTTTGCATCAGCCATGTAGCTTGATGTAATCAGATAGCTCGATCTAATCATATCAGTATGTCATCACAATGAAGACTTTGACTGTTGCTTAGTTCTAATATGTGATTTTTCAGACAAATGCACCATGAAATTGCATCGGTTTTAACTCGTAGCCCCATACCACTGCTATGATCAGCTCATCAACCGATGTCTGATGGTACTCGGCCCAAAAGTCTGATCAAATTCAACCAAATTAGAGCAGTTACCTTTAACTTTCAATGTATCACTGAGTTTTCTAGACAGTGAAGATTCCTGAATCAGAAACAAACCTCGTATAACCATCAATTACCATAAAGTTATCGTTCCAGGTCAGAAATATCGGACATCGTCAGTAATTAAACAAAGAAGCTCCTATTATCTTACTCACTTCTTCGGAAATTACAATAATAGGTGTTTAATAAGGCGTTATTATGAAATGCAAATTCAATTCTTGCTGGTGAAATCTGATTTCATTAATGAGCTCATCATACATATTGAGTTAACATACAAGTCCAAAAGTCGGCTATTGTCTCAGATTGGTTGATTGGCTGAACACTCTTACCATCCAGGAATTGGGTCTCAGAGTCTCATTGGGCCATGTGATTCTTTTTCTACTATAAGGAGATTGCTCATAATCATCATGAAGATTCATCATATAAAACAGAGTTTGTAAATAATACATGTAAAAAAATCAGAGCTCTTCAGCTGTGAGGTCAGCTTTAATTCTGAAAGGTCTATTCCTCCAGTCTATCTCATGGCCCATCATGGCTATAACCCATATCGGCAATGCCAAAGCCTCTCGCAAAGCCCAAAATCCAAGCCAGTTGAATAGTTTCAATGATTCTGTGACTTGTCCAAACGAAGGAACAACGGATACTTTGATCCAAAAAGGTTTCTTATCTTCGGGTAAAAAATCGTTGGCTTCATCCAAAGATGCATACTTTATCAATGTGTTAAACTGGAAATAATCGATGAGGCACCAAATAATCATGTGAACAAAAAAAAATTTCCAGCAGAAAAAGACGCCTAAAAATAGGTTGGAGACAGCAAATGTACCGTAGACACCGCTGACTAGAGATTCTGTAGTAGGCTCAACTAAGGTAGCAGCCAATACCATGTACTTTCTCACTCTCAACCAACGGACTCTTCTTTGAATATAATCAGTGGTTTTATTACCGCCTCCCAAAGGTTGGACCACAACATCCCCTGTCATTCCTGTTCTTCCATTACAATATTTCCATAATGCCTCGCCAATCATGTTATCTTCACCAATGTACTTGGCAAAGTATCGTATTCCATGACCAAAACTGCTATACTTCCTTGCGTCTTCCCTGTGTTGTCCCGCGGAGTTTGCTATTTGCTTAACAGCATAATCAAGATCTGATCTTCTATACAAATTAGATTTCCCATTGACACAAGGTGCTATCGAAATGTTGTTGAACGAAATATAGAATTTCGCATGAGATGTCAAAAGAAACATCTCGTCCAATTTCGCACCGCATCTATCTTTTAATTCTTTTATGTTTTTAGATGGCCCATTATAATTCTCATTCGGAGATATTGATACTGCTAATGGGGTATGATGAACCAACTTGACAGGTCTTGATGTTTTCCTTCCGTTATCTGTAGACGCTTGGAAAGATACAACTGACCGGGCTAGGGTCCCCGATGACGTCCATACATTTGAGTCCAATACCCACAAAATATCAAATTTAGCGTTGAAGTAACCTTTTGCAAGGTTGTTGATTTTGGGATTAGGTCCAAAATGGTCCAACTGTTCGTTTTGTTCGTTGGTCTGACCGATCATTACCTTAGCATCAATTCTTGGATATTGCTCTATTAGTTTCTGGACAACGTTTACAGCTTCGTCGTTGGAAGACTCAACACAGAAAATGATCTCATACTTGTGTGTCGGATATCTCTGTAAAAATGAGGACTCCAAGCACTGTTTCATCTCTGTATCAATGCCTTTTAAGGGTCTCAAAATCGATACACCGGGCAAATTTTTTTCGTCATCTTCCTCCTCATCAACCACGCCCGTCTGATCCACGCCATACCGCAAAACAGGCAATATTTTCTTGCTGCTGAATTTCAACATGGCTTCCCAGACTCCGTTCAAGGAAACATACAATATCACCGAGTACCATACCATGAAAAAAACTGCCAACGCTTTGACAGACCGGGAAGGTTTGTATTGTTGTAGTTCGTCCATATTGAGGTTTGGTTTATATAACTCCAAACTCTTTCTGAAAACGATAGATTGTAGAACACTAGCAAATCGGGGTATTCCCATTGTACATATCAGCCGCTAACAAGTGGAAAAAAAGCTTTCTATAGTAAAGGAACTCTGGACTTTCATTAATTCGTCTTTAACACTTCAAAGCTTTCCATCTCAGTGACGCTTGAATACCAAAAAGTGGCGTTAGGAACACTGTGGCAAATGCGTCGCGTCTCCGTCTATTTTTTGGGTTATGACCACTGTGTTGATATACCGTCCGTCCTCTTATATGGCTCGTCTCATCGAAGGGACTACTGCAACTTATTAAGATCCAACAAGCAAATAATCCAATGAAAGGAATATCAGACTCAAAGCAGTTCGTATACAGTGAAATCAAGCTATCTGTAAAGTAAACCCTTGAAAAACTTTTCGCATAGTTTATTGCTGTAAAATGTATGGTGGAATTTCCAAAAAAATCGTTATTTGTTTACATCAATACATTGGCGGAGTTCTATACTATACGAGTCAGTATGTGTATACATTATCGAATAAGATTATGAAGTATGGGGCATTTATATCTCTTGAGACTGTATCAAAGTCACGGTTGTGTGAAGCGGAAACAAATGGGTTTTTTATTTGAGGACAAGATGAAGGCACGAATTACGATATACCAATTGTTTTCTCTCACTTACCATCTCAATTCCTTTAACTTGTGTTCCATTATGGATGGGAAAAGTTTATAAGTATTTGTTAGATTAGCCTGCTGGATTTTGACATTTACATTGACCACCAGTAATAAAGAAAACAGATACATCTGCCTAAATATGATACATACTCGACGTACCAAGTTGGTGCCAAAAAGCCTTCACTGAAAAAGCCAAGTAGGTCAAGATTGTCTATTTCTCATTCAAGATCACTCATAGATATCTTTGACATCATCAAGTGCTCTGCAGTATATCTTTCAACTTGAAATGAATTTGGCACCTTGGTCCATCAATGCTGCAATACCGAGTTGTAAATGTAGTTGGTCGAAGTTGCAAAATGCGGCAACGTTTCGTTGATTCCCATCATATAACATTATCAAATATGGCTGATTAAGTGTGTGGTGGGTTTGGTTGCAAAGACTCTGGTGGTACCTCTTTTCAAAAATTCTGATTGTGTACTAGATGAAGAATTCGATACAACGCGGGTGACATCCTACTCTCTAAAGGCATACCTCGTTGCACCCACGAATCCAGGGGGTCTTCTTGTTCTTATCAATATGTCAGTAATCTCTTTTGAAGTCAAAGGCTGGTCCATAAGTTATGAAGATGTGAATAAAAACAAAATGTGACTGGTTCTGAAAACTTTATTTTTAACCCTGAAACAAAAAAATATCCAGATTGCACCAAGCTTCACAGCAACCATATAAGTAGACTATTGACTATTGTTGAATTGAGTAGCCTCTGAGATTTACCAGTAATGTGTTTGAATTTATCAAAATCTCAATCCATCCAAGTGTATACGTAACTAAAGGCTGCCTGAATTCCAAAACCAACACAAAAGCCAGTGTATTCTATGTAGAAACACAACTGAAATATGATGGAAATATGGAAGCTCTTTTACCCAAATTGGATAAGTAGAGGACCACACACATTATACTGGGTGTGCCTGCTTGTCTTTGGGAGAAATACAGTTTGACGTTTGTTTCTCTTTTTTTGTAAAACCTTTCAGAGAATAGATACATGAAAAACAAATATCGTGCCAGGTGAATCAGCCAACAGATACAATCGCACCCAATTTCAAATTGATTAATTGAGCCAACTGGGCTCTGTTGAATTGAAAAGTACTCTCATAGACTTTGGTTTTTTTCTGAGAAGTAGTTACTCATATACGTCCTAAAGTGTTTCCGGATAGAGAAAACGATAGCTGTGTTCACCTGTTACGAATACAAGAAAAATCACGGCAGACTTACTATTATCAGTCCCATAATTCTTTTTCTCTAGAAGTTTTGGAGCAAATGGCCTCATTTCTCAGAGACAAAAGGGATTAGGCACAAGAACAGTTTTAGTATCTGATCAATGGAAACGGATGATCGTGGAAAAACCCTCACATTTTCATTTAGTACATTTTGTATTGTAGCGCCTCCTTGAGCCTACCTATGTGTCAGTCTCCTGATGCACATGTTGGCTCTTCTTGCTGTCCAACACTCAAGCTTCCGAATCTACCAGATACTGCTTCGTCCAAATCGGAAATATAATTGAATTTGAATATACAATCTACAAGAGCACATAATGTTGCCTGAAAGTGAAGATGGACGTATTCAGGTGCTAAATGGGACGATCATTTCTGCTCCAGTATCGAAGGTAGATGGTCCTTGATCTGCCAGCCCGCCGTATTGTACCGTATCAAAATTGGCGTTTGCTAATGCCGTCACCTCAAAAAATGTAGTAATAGCTTTAGAAAGTTAGTAATACGCTGTTGAAGGAAGTCTAACAATTTTTAACGAAGTGTGTCCATCAAACGTACATATTATTTGATGGTAGGCTTTTCAATTGGTCTGGTGAGACTCAGTGGTCGGTCTGTATGCTTCAAGTGAAAAAAAATTCCAGCATACCTCAAGGTACAGATTCAGACCAACAACATACACAAAGGGTTTTTGATGAGCGTATTAGATGTAAACCATACGATAGTAGTACCAGACTTCAGATTAGCCTATTTTGCATCTCGCCATATTGAATAGTTGTAGTTTGGTCCACGCTGCTTTCCACCTTTCCTGCTGTAACTGAAAAGTAGAGGAAGTGGGTCTGTATTTCAATGTAGCTGCACATGTAGCTAAAGGAAACACTGGACAATCTCGCGGCTGTTTAAACCAAGTTTGTGTTTGTTCCCAAATGATTTTCAGAGAAAGAAGGTGCTTGTTTTCTGGGCCAATGAGGTCGCTGGAAAACTCAGGTTATACGTGACACCTTCAAGCAGATAAGACTTCAGGTCTCCTTGCGATGGTGAAGTATAGCCAAGTGTAGTGACAATCACTTAATAGGAGCAAAACGCAAACACTCTTCATAGCATAAGAATGTTTCGTTTGTATCACTTGGGGTGACCTGGATCATCTGGTCAAGCCTGCGCGACAGCTAGATCTCTCAGCAATCACTCACCTATCAGGAAGTAAATGACATATATTGGACACTGACACTTCTTCTGGCATACATTGATCCATAGCAATAGGCTGGCTTTGTGTCCCCGTCATGTGGCGGTAGGAGGATCACTTTAGTCCACATCAATTAGCATTGTTACGTATTAGAAAACACACCAATAGATCGTTTGAGTATTTTGTGGAAATAGAGGTGTGTTCCTCACTAGACCACCTTCGAGAGGGAAGAGCAATTACTTAGCGGATCGAGCTCTGTTTTTCTTTCTTTGTGATTTTGTCTTATCTTTCAAATTATTGTATACATGCTAGCTTCATCGCCATTTTATTGCATTGATAAGCCATCAAACATTATTCATTCATCTGGCTGTCAATATCTTGTGTTTCAGGTTGTGCTTGGTGCCAGTATATACAACTTCACACAGTGCTTACCTATGGAGACATGCTGCTTCACCACAGATATTATGAATGTGGAAATGCAACGTTATATCTTGCTAGTTTTAAATTCAGTTATACTATACAAATGATCGTAACGATCAATATGATATTATTTTCTCTATTGGCTATATTAATATACGATGTTGATGACATTTTTCGATCAAAATTACCATAGGAAGCTTCTGGACACAGAAGCATGCCACACAACTCCAATTATCTTTATTGCAACATTACTAATAGAACAGTTCAGTGTTTCAGTTTTTCAAACAGCTTGTTATATGCTCAAATAATAAACTCACTTAGTGCTAAACTCTCTTCTCATAAAAAGGCCTCTTCATAGGCATCAATGGATGAGAGATAGCAGCACCATCTCAAGAGAGGAATTGATAACAAGCTTGCATTAGAGAGATTTCGGGACTCCTCTCATCTTGCTACAAGTGAAAGAGGTAATCTGATATTCATGGTAACCTGATGCGCGTCTCTTTCTTTAGGGGACTTTGTATATTTTTTGATTTACGTTATTATTTCATGCAAAATACTCATACTTGGAGCGAAGTTTCAGATTCTAAGGATTTTACTTGAAAGCATGCTTGATTGTATAGAATATAGCTCACAAAAGTTCTCGGTGAAAATTTTACCACAGCCAAAAACTATAAATTCACCTAAAAACACCAAATCCTGTTAAAACTAGAACCAGCAGATAGTATCAAGTTCATTGATTTTGCTCTTAAGTCAAAGTAATCGAATGATCTTGAGCCACCATATCAGCTACTGATAGTAAGCAATTCAAAGGAGCTTATTATTGAATTGAACAAACTCAAATTATTCAGAATTGATTTGATGGCAAAAACATTTTCTCTACTTATCATTCACTACATATCAAAATACTATGAGTTGTAATACTAACGATAGAAGCAACTACTCAAAAAGAAACTTGACTAATTTTCAAAGCTCTGAAGAAAAAAGTGATACAAAATTACGGAAGAATCCCAAAAAACCTTCAAGGTGGAAGGCTCTATCATCTTTGGATGAGTTTGTCAATGAAGATTCAATCAATCGGGGGGTTGTAATATCTCCACCATTACTTGATCCAATGACATCTTCTTCTTCATCCTCTCAACTCCACGATGCTCAATTAGGTGTGACAGCATCATACTCAACTATGATAGCTGTACCTACGCAACATGTGAGTAACATAGAAGTCAATCATCAACCGTTCTATCCTGCTCCACTACCAGATGTTACCAGGGTGGTAACTACTTGTCAAAGATGCAGATCAAAAAAGATCAAATGTGATAAAGGTTTTCCTGCTTGCACTAATTGCCATAAATCTGGCTCCGAATGTGTCCTGTACGATAGCATAACTGGAGCTAAGATCCCTAGATCTTATTTCTTACAAATGGAGCAAATGATATATGGATTGAGATATCAGGTTAAACAATTACTATACAGACCTGAGCAAAGAGATTTGCGTGATGTTCATTCCAACGTTGCACAAGCTGCATTTAATCCTTCGATGGAAACCCAGTTATACCACCAGCAGGTACCTTTTGATGCCATCTCAATGGCAAACCAGATGTACAGCAATCAACAGGTACCTATGGGTGGTTTACTGATTCCATCTCTAAATCAAGGCACTCAATTTAGTGGGTCAAGTGAAGTAAATGAAACCTCCACTCACGGAGATTCACATCAGAATCCAGTTGATTCACTTTTCTCGTCAAACTTAGCACTTATGGACAATGAAGAGGTACGCTTCCAGGTTTACGATGCATCTACAGATGTGGTAAACCAGGAGCTCTTGAAAATTGCACACATTTCCAAAGATGAATCTATGAAACTATTAGTAGATTTAGGAATGATTACAGGATTTGAAGAGATTCATATGATTCCCCCTAAAAATCTCGTGGAAGTCAGCTTAGTAGTTTATTTCAGTCAAGTAAATGAATGTGTTCCCATTCTTCATCGTGACTTTTTTCTCAAAACTTACTTTCAACCAATATACGGAGATTTGAGTGAAGAAACTAAAAACAAATTGCAGTATAAAGAGGGTTTTAGTTTGCTGAACTATGATAACAGGGGAAATTATTATTCCAAAAGTCATGAGAAATATGCTGGCAACACTAATCCAGAAACTACCTTTTATGAAGCATGGTTGAAAGATAGCAAAATTATGGAGCAGCCTCCTTTATTGATTAAAAAAGGTCTTCTCTTTTGTTATATGATATTGGCTTTGGCAACTTCCGTAGACCAGAAAAACTGCTCATCAACTATTTCAGATTATTATAACCAAAAATCAGTGAAATTTGTTGATGGATTATGGTCTCAAGAGATTAAATCCCATTTTATTTTGAGAAGAGACATATATGATCCTAGCATGTCTTTTGATACCGATTATGAAACCTTTGAGATAATACAATCAACACTTTTGTTATCTCATTACAACATGATGAGATCAGATATTAAAGGCGCCTGGTTGATGGCCGGAACGGCTTTAAAGTTGTGTATAAATTATGGCTACTCTTCTGAAAATGAACAAGAGCATGCAACTGTTGGAAGTCAAACCATATCTTATGAGTTGGATATGAAAAGACGATTGTTCTGGTGCTCGTATAACTTGGAAAGAGAATCTTCCATTATTTTACAAAGACCATTTGCCATTAGGGATATTGATATTCGGTGTCATTTTCCTCTGGATCAAAACGACAGTACAATATTACCCCCTGGATTTGTCTATCATGCTTCTTTCCAAGAGAGGCTCAGTGATATTAATATCATAAACAAAAGCGAGTCTAAAGCTGTTGCAAATAAATACATCAGGTTCAAACTCATTCAAAGTCAGATAAGTACCTTTTTTAATGGAATAAATCAAAAGGCAGATGGAGATAATAGTTCCTTAAAGTATTGGCAAATGATATATTACCAAATCAGCAAAGACTGGTTTGTAAGTTACCCACTGAACTCTTCTGTATTCACAAAATCAGTATTTCAGCTATATCATAGGATGGCAATTATTGAAGTTTACGGAAGATCAAAAAAAGTACCTCATGTAATCGATCCAGATAATTTTGCAGTTTTGTTTCATTCAGCCAAAATCGTTTTCGATATAATGCAAAATATGATTTCTTCAAATTATAATTGTTATCCACTGATAGGACTCAGATATTTGCACATAAGCTCAGGGTGTTTTTTATACTGCATTAAACACAGTTCCGAAATAAGAAAAGATCTAAGTGCAGTTAAATTTCAAGAGACCGTAGCCAACTGTGTTAGAATATTTGACACTATATATAATATGGTCCCCCCTCAATATTTAGAACTTGATTATAAAAAAGTGTTCTCTGAAAATGCCAGAGAAGTACTAAGTTTGCTTTGACTCTATGTTTTCAAAAATGTAGCTTTTCTGATATATTTTTAGTTACTTACAATTAGAAGCGTAACATAGTGAACTCAATCGTAATCTATAAAACCTTGATGCGGGTTTTCTTGAGTCTTCAAAAGAATTTACCAGCTGCCATAGGAGTTTAATTTTCTTCGTCATGTTGAGCTTTTATCCAATTTATATATTTTTCTATTTATCAGATGATATGAACTAAAAACATTGAGTCATGGCAAGCTTCGAAAGGCCCATCTAGAAGGCTTGCGCTTGTTGAATTGAGGAATGTGATGTACTATCCAACCACGGTAATTTAAATATACTAAGACTTGTGCTAGTCATCTGTTTTATGTTTCAATCCGGAAGAAAGCGAACCAATAAGGCAGGTTTTCTTTTTGAGAGAAAACTCCACCATGCAATAAAAAAGTAAAACTTGTTTAATGCTTGTATATTGATTTCTCTTTACCTTGGGAACCTGCGATACATTGAAGAACAAATATCAAAGCTTAATTGATAGTGGTACAACCAATAGCTACAGATTGAGGTAGAACAACACCCCACCCACAGTTGAAATGACCCTAAATAAACAGGCAGCTCGATTATTACTTTTTAGCTACCACTTACTAATCGGACACATCACAGTCAGATTAAGTTTTCTCAACATGAAATATTGGTATTTGACTGTAAGTCATATTGCCAATAAGTTGCGATAATTGAGGCAATGTTTTTCTATTGTATGGCCCATCTGAACGAGTCACATCAGTTTGAAGTTTATTTTCTTTGCTGCTTGAGGATATCTGAGCTGGATTACCGTTTTTTAAGCACCAAATTTCAGCATGTTTTGGAAAAAAAAACAATCACGTAGTTATGCAGTTTTCAGAAAGACATTCCAGATGGCTGGCTATGATAACCTGTTGCGAAGGATACATAATTTGCAGCCATTGGTATGCACTTCAATAAATTTGCAGCCAAGTGAATGTTACCCTCCATGTTACATAATAGATGACATTTTTTTTTAACATTATAAATCAATAAAAGAAGAGTTGAAAGATTTCCATAGTTTCCTAGGTTCATTCTCTCAAAATCTGGATAAATTGGTGCGATTGTGAAGTTATCATATATTTGAAGATCATGGCTCGATTATCAGGGTTGCAAAAAGAGGGTATGCATATTTTGTACAAGATATGATTGAAGTCCGGTACTAATAATCATAGTGATTCATTTATACAGAGCCTGTGTCAGAGTAATCAAGACCAAACCTGCTGTATGTATCCAAAAAGACATTGTTTGTGCCCAGGTTTACTAATTATGGATTCAAGGAAAACAGAAATCATTGGCGGAAGTACATAAGAGGGGAGTTTGAAAAATACAAACATTTACCTAAGAAGGAATTTTCAACTATTGAGCATTTGATAAGGACTGGCCATAGAAGATACGAGATGTACTCCTCGCCAAATATCAGAGATGTTCGTTGAAGGTCCAAATTTGGAGCAATGTGAAAACTGAAAAAGAAATCAACTATAGCCAATAGCAAAGAAGCCTGTTTGAGTTTTCTTCATTATTCACCATGGGTCCTAACTTGTATATAGAGTAAAGTTTCAAAACGGTTTGAGGCTAGAAATGTAATTCATGAGTGAAAGGTATCAGTCATCATATACGCTCAATAAATAGTTACAAAAGCAAGCCTTGATGGAGCCTGAGAAACTGTCAGTCACCATCGTAGATATACACGTAGACTTCCTATAAGGCATTCAAGTAACGGCACATATTTCCGTGTCTGAAGTGTCTCTTGTATATTTTTCAATTGATATTATGGATGATCATATTGTGGAGTTCGAACCAATTTCCTTTCCCATTAGTGATTTTTTGATGTTGAGTGCTCTCAATTGGATAATAGATATCTATTATACCATTCTTGAAACAAAAAAACATCAAAAATTGATATATTGGCTAACAATTTTTCATTCCAATCGTGAAATGAATTGAAGGGACAAACGACTGATTGCACACCTTTCGATATAACAGATCAATTTCCCACCAATCAGCAGATAGTTAACTTACGCTGCGATCAGCTCGTCAAATGATGCATTGCCAATTCGCTTTTCATCTAGGTTCTTCGATAGTGTGCGGAAAGTTTCATCGGAGCAATGGTTACATGAAGACTTAGGAAACATTTTAACAAAATAAATCAAGTTTTTTTTCTAAAAGTAGAGATTGTATCTGATATAAAAGAGTAACAAACAAAAGCAACACAAATAAATGCAAAACTAACCTAACCGATATGATGAAAAAAAGAAGAAATAAAGTATTTGAAATAGGGGGATGAGATTAAATGATTGTATTGAAAATAGATATGAAAACAGAATCAATATTAAACAAAATTTTCCTTCTGACGATTGTATCTGGAAAAAGTACAAAATAACAAACAAATAAATAAAGCTAACAATAATGGATTAATAGTTCTGACAAATTGTTCATCGTAGTTTATGATTATAAACAAAAAGCATAATGAAATTGATTTCAAACAAGAGTTCATGAGTTTGAATATAGTAACAATCTTTCAGGTAGATAAAAGGACACATATATCGTGTCGTTCTGGGTAATTAAATCTTTACTCAGTGGGTCCCATTCAAAATTGAAACCAGCTAATGGATCAGCTAAAAAAAAAAAAGTAAAATAAACAAAATCAATAAAATTCTTTAAAGATAACATCGTGATGTCTCAAGAGAGTTTCGGTGGATTCATTTCGATATTGCATATCCACAATTTCTCTTTCACCACTTTCATCCCTAGCTAATGTTGGGGAAAAAACAACAGCTAAATTCTTGATATTCATCCTGTTGACATCTTGCTGGGCAACAACTAAACTCAAATGTCTAGTCAATAAATACAAAACCATTCTATTAGCTTCAGGTAATTGTCCCATAACTTTGCTCAAATCTTTAATTTTCTTGTCCAAATTGTCTTTGTTTTTGGATGAGCATCTGATGAATGCTTCATAACAAGACGATGCGATAACAGGGTCTGAAAGTTTTCTTAAGTACCTTTTGAGAGCCGTTGTGACAGAATGGATATCACCACTTATCAACTCATCTACAAGTTTCATTTGTTTCTCATCGTTGGAAAAGTTCAAATTCGCAAAGGCTTTCTCAATCTTTTCAACGGAAGAGTTACCTCCACTAATTCTGTAAATTCCCTCGATATCTAGACCTCTTTCTTCAACTGCTTGAAGGCATTTTGTTATTATCAATGGGACTGACGTTCCTTCATACTTTGATCTTGTTTCTAAAGTGGAACCAATCAACGGTATAAATTCTTTACTAGATCTGCCATTTGAATTATTGCTATTATTGGTGAGCATGGTATCCAAAAGATTTGTACTTCTTGACTTTGAGATAAACGAACTCAAACCTTTATCACTGTTACTGTTAATATTATTGATACCGTATCCACTATTATCATTTAAGTTGGAAGAAATTGAAAAGTTCGACTGAGAATTGACAATTTTATTGCCATTCATACCAGAGTTGGTCAACTTTGGTCTTCTCCAAAATCTTGGTTTTAATCTACCGGCTTTTTGGACATCTGCAACTTCAATAGAAACATTTTCATCTAATAATGGAGAGCTCAAAACAGACGGATTAAGTAAAGTGGAACTGTGTGATATGGGTGGGGATTCAAAACCTTCAGTGTTCGAACTCGAATGACTGTGTCTACCACCATTATTATACACATTACTACCGCTGTTTTCAGATTTTGAAGCTTCTAAAACCTTTCTGCGATTAGAAATCTCCAAATTCAATTCCTCTAGTTCTTTGGAGAGAACATCCTTTGTACGTTGTAAGTAGTCAACTTCATTGGTCAAATTATTTTTCGTGATGTTCAAATTATGTACTTCATTTTTCAAAGATTTCGCTTCCAATTCCAATTTATTCAAATTGACAGAAGAGGAATAGTCAAATGAGTTCTCACTTGCTGATCTGCTATGACGAATACTGCTAGTAGCTGGAGGTAAGGGGGGAGTAGTGAAGACCGCAGTATTTGTATCTGAATGACCTCTACTATGCATTGACTTCATAGTAGCAGACCTCGAAACATTAGCATTACTAGGAGTACTTATAACATTGTTGTTGATACCATTCGTGTCACCAAACGGAAATTTCGAGCCACTAATGCTTCTTTGATGTTTATGATGTTTGATACTGAACTTTGGGCTAAGTATTGATTTGGATCTGGTTAATTTGTTGCCAGTATCATCACCATTAGTAATGGCATTATTGGCGTTAGTGGTATTGCTGTTTCCAAATGAGAAAAATTTGGAGGAGGACTTTTGAGGTGAGTTAGTAATGCTTGGATCTAAACCTTGTATATTAAGCCCACGGCTTGGTGAGGTCTTGTCACGAGTATAACTTGGAGTGGTATTGGAAAGATTTCCTGATATATTTGCTGCATAATTTGCGCTTCCATTGACGGTACCACTTGAAATCATAGTGTTGGCTGTCGCAGTCGAATTATTATTGGTGTTCATTAAATCGACCGAATCTAAACTTTGCTGGGACTCCAAGACGATTGCCTTCCTGTTGATATTGTTATAGGGCGACAACTCTCTTTGTCTGATGTCATCTAATCCCAATTTTTGAGAAGTTCCTAATGAATTATTATTGTTAATTGGTTGTCTTGGAGCTAAAGAATTTTTATGTAACTCTGCAGCAGGTGCCAATGTTGGTGTTTGAGATATTAATGGCGTTTGATTCAACAAAACAGGAAATTCCATAGTGGTTGAATCAGCAGTTGAGTTGTAGTTCTCTAACTCTTCAATCGAGGAATTGTGTGTTTGACTATTGTTCGAACTGCCGTTCATCGAATTATTGTTACTGATGGGTAAAATTTGATTTGGAGCGATCGGAATATCACTGAAAGCACTCTTGCGAAACTCACTTTTATTACTCTCATTGTGCTTTTTGTTGTGCAACTCATATTCATATTGGGATTTTTGAAGTTGATCAAATTGCATCTCTAATTGTAACTGTTGCTGTTGATTAATCAAGTTCGATTTTGAGTTACTATAGTCAAGGTAATCTTTTGTTATCGAAAATTCCAGCTGTGGAGGACTGTTGGAAAATTCATGAGACGATGGCTTTGGAGGCACCTGTGGTAATAATTTCTCACCGTTGAAAGATTTTGGAACATTCTCATCGGTTTTGGGTACCAATATCGAGTTCCTAAGACTCGATTTTCTCTTCTCTTTTTTCAACTTGTCATGTTTTTTTTTCCTTTCCACCAATTTTTCATGACAACTCATACAGAACAACCCCTTTGAAGTTCTGGCGTATTTCAAGTCTAGTATCTTCTTTTTACATGAACGGCATTTGAAACAAGAGGAACAATACGCTTGATCACCAGTCAATATGGCTAAATCATCAATTTTCTTACCACAATTATTACAAGCATAAGAACATTCTGAACATACCAAAGAACCGTTACCCAAAACCAAGAAATTTGAATTACATCCCAATAATTTCGAGCACTTAGAACAGGAGAAACAATGTATGTGCCATCTATCATCACCTAACTCATAAGCATGTCCTTCGTTGATTGTCTATTAACGGTTAGTAGATATTCTCCAGTTATGGGTGTGAAAAGCTGTCCAAGATTGAATGCTACGCCATAACAAGGCAATTTTATGTAGATCAAATCTAATTCAAATTTAAACATAAAAAACACTGTAACATGAAAAATTG
This sequence comes from Cephaloascus fragrans, assembly GCA_003707825.3. Classification (NCBI taxonomy): domain Eukaryota; kingdom Fungi; phylum Ascomycota; class Pichiomycetes; order Serinales; family Cephaloascaceae; genus Cephaloascus; species Cephaloascus fragrans. Next base: position 49,525 of record PPLN03000017.1, read on the forward strand.
AAAAGTGAAATGCTAGAAATCATATACATACCAAACCACATTTTTTGCATAACTGGGATATGTCATCATCCTCTTCAACCGGTGTTGAGTTATTTGATCTCTGATCTGGATTCATTGCAATGTGGGGATATAATAGCTAGCTGTGATTGTATCAGCTTTATCGTGAATATTGACCAAAATAGCCGCTGAAGGAGCAATGGAATAAGCAAATGGACGCGAGCAGAAACGCTTGAGGAATTTGCAATCGATATGTAGACAGTAGCCAAATGGATCAGATAGACCAACTATTTAGGATAGAGAAGATGTGGTTTAGATAGAGGAGCAGAAAAACAAGAAATAAAGCATCTAATTCCAATTCCAATTGCAATTCCAATCTGATCAGAAGGTGAGAAACAAAACGAGCGACTCGCCGTGCACCGGCTCATAACCACCAACTCAACGGACCACGTCCTACAAGTAAATAAATACACCGTCAAAATCAATCAGCGAGGGCAACATTTTCTTATGGAACTGTGTTTAAGCAGTATATGCTAGCAAATAATGTTAGTAGACTATGTATCGAGTTTGTTTACTGTTTCATGTTGGTCTTTGCTACAGCAGCTATATAAGCATAAATATCCATTAGATGGTAAATGTTGTACGGGCTTCTTTGCTATTAATAGTCAAGCGCCATTATGTACCAAGATATTCCTACTGATCCTGTTCAGTGAGTCTGACTTCTAGCACTCAAGACCAAAAGCTATTCTTAGGTCAGTTACAATAACAAATGTGGGACGGAACACCACTTATCTATCTAGCATTTGCTAAACTAATCAGATCGAAATTGAGTGATCCCAAGAGGAGCAGCTGTTTGTTGTTTTAGATGGGTCGAAAACAAAACAAACACATTTACGTGTCTGTCTCACAATTTGGAAGGGCGGGTGTGGCGAGTGTGGCCCTTCACAACCTCGACCGTCTACGTTACACCGCGTTCACAACCTTTTTTTTTAACTCATCCTGTTTACATATAAAGATATGGTAGAGTCTTTGAATCAAGCTTGAAGAACATCAAAAAAAGCACCAACGTTTCGTCCTCTCTCGCACGGCAAATAAAACAACGGATACGCCCATGATGTCTTCAGACCCTTCCAAGTTTTTAAGCGACATCACTGGAAAGCAAGTTATAGTGAAATTACACAATGGAGTGGAATACAACGGTATATTGCAATCAATCGACGGCTACATGAACATAGTCTTGGAAAACACAAAGGAATTCATAACCAACAAGTTAACTCGTTCCTACGAGGATGTTTTCATCAGAGGAAATAATGGTGAGTACTTCGTTTATTTTTTCGATAATGGTGTTCTGGAAAAAAAGCCATCGCAATTGAAGTTCGATCCACTAACATCCAGTGCTCTATATAAGTGAAGCTTAACAACCAGAGGCAGGTATATGAAGAAGATCCCCTTTGAAAAATGTACATTAGTGTTTGAATTAAAGTATCAAATATTTCACCATATTGTAGAGTTTTAGCGATGAACGGGATGATTGGCTTATAACCCGATCGAGAAGTCAAAATAATCTGGCATAACCGTGACATACGCCTATACCACTTGTGTAAACCCAATGAAATTGTTTCTTAACCGATTGCATCCCGTTGAATATTTCAATGGAAAACAAAATTAATCTATAGCAAAGCTGTCTATTATTATTGTGTAATAGCATTTGAATAACATACCAAAATGTCATTTATTATTAGACGTCAATTATCAACTTTGATTCCACCAAAGATTGCTTCTGCCAAGGTATGTTTCCCATCAACGTTTAGCAGTCATCCTGAGATCTTGGTCGTTCAACACAGCAGTTGATTCGTCAAATCTATAATAACACACCTAAATTTCTCGAAGAGAGAGGAGAAATGAGTACTAACAGAATAGAACTTGGGTTCAAACCCAAATGCCATCAAAATGTCAAAAGTTGTTTCATTCTACAAAGCTTTACCTCAAGGTGAAACTGCTCCAAGAAGATCAACTGGTTTATTAGGTCCATACAGAAACAAATTCTTCAATGGTACTGATGCTTCAGGTAAACCAATCTTACACTTGGCTGCTTTCATTCTTATTTTAGGCTACTCTATGGAATACTACTTCCATCGTATGTATATTTTTGTGAATCTCAAACAACAATGAACTTGGAGTTTACTAACATTTAGTTTCCCACCACAAAGAGCATTAAGTTATGAGTATTTATTACGTATTCTATAAAGGTATTAGAGAAAGTTAAATATTATGATATATTATTATTATCAAGGTATTACCAGTATCAACTGTAACTACACATGTTTCGGGGTAAATGTAATGTAAATGTTATTATATACAATCAGGAGTAAAGTCAAGTTTCTTGACTCTGCAAACTCCATTTTTCTCTCCTTCTTTTATCTCACCGCCATTGATGATCTCCCATTGCTTCCAATCAACGATATTGTCATTTTCTTGAGTTAAATTTAAACCTCTTTTGTTTTCTTCAACATCGATTTTACCGTCTACCAAATCACGAAATATTAACTCACCAGTAGTAAAGCTATCCATCATTGTACTTGCTAATATACCCGTAGCTCCTTTACGTATCCATCCTGACGCATAAAGCCCAGAAATTTTTTCATTTGTTTCTGGATTGTATATCTGACCATCAACATTAGGGATAACTCCACGTTTTGAATCGAAAGGAATTTTAGCTTCTTTGAAACCTTCTAAAGGTGAACCTTTGTAACCGATCGCGGTGATCAATATTTCATTTTTAATGAATTCTGAGTCTTCTGTAGGTTGAACCTTTGGTGATTCTGTAGGTGAAGACTGGTATAAGTTGTTTTTCGTGAATTTGGATGAAGACAAAATTGTTGGATTATTACTGTTGGAATAAATCTCCTTCGGCGATCTAAGAAACTTCAAAGACCAAGTACGTACTGGGTTCTCTGGTGATAGCTTTTTGGAAGAAAACTTCTCCAATATTTGGAGCTTTCTTTTGTCCACTCTATTGAGCTGGGATTTCATGATATCTACCCCTTCCAAAGAGTCGTCTTCAATGCCTTCGAATTTAACTCCATGTTGATGCAACTCAAATAACTCTCGAAATTCTTTATTAGTGAAAGCGCTCTGCAAGAAGCCTCTTCTTCCAACTATTGTGACGTTCTTTATCGTTGACTTCTTCAACTTTTCTAATGCAACTCTAGATATATCAGTTTTTGACCAATAGTCCCAAGGAGCCAACAAAACTCTTGCGATATCTAACGAAACATTACCATTACCAACAATCACCGCGTCTTCTACCTTGTCCAAAGGAGGATCCAAACTTTGATGTTCAGGTAATCCATTATACCAACCGACAAATTCCTTGGATTTCAAAACACCTGGCAAACTTTCCCCTGGAACATTCAATGAATTATCTCTGTTACAACCATAAGCGAAAACGATCGAATGGTAATTATCCAAAATCGTTTGCAATTTGATTTTGGAACCAATTTCAGCATTACCGTAAAACTTCACATAAGGTTGGTTGGTTTCAATGATTTCAGTAAATTTCTCTTCACATTTTTTGACATCTTGATGATCTGGTGATACACCATACCTTGAGAGTCCGAAAGGTGTCGACAACTTTTCAAAAAAATGGATATGGGGCTGGTATTTTGAGGTAGGAGTGGCAATTTTTGTGATGAGATGCTGAGCAGTATAGAATGCCAGCGGACCTGATCCAATAATCGCTACGTTGAAAGGAACTTTCATTTTGATGTCACTACAAACAGTATTTGGACAAATTTATTTTTTCGTATTGAAATCCGAACGTGATTGAGTCAAGATACAACCTCAATTGAAGCACCATCGCACAACATATCCATTGCCAAAAACATTACGTGAATGGAGAACAAACACCTGTATAATGAAGTTATATAGTGTAAAACATTTGAGCAATATTTATAAAAGAATATTGAAGTGAAGTTGATAAGAAGATGTTCTATGAAAAACTTTATAAAGAAAATTCGAAAAAGAAATAGATTATTAAAAAGTATCAGTATAAATTAAAAAGGTATTGAATAAATATTAGTTATGAAATAAACGAACCGTAGCATATAAGAACCAACCACTAAAAACGGGAATAGTAAAATTATCGTCCCAATTGAATATACTAATAAATTCGGAGAATGAAGCAATAAAACCAGATAATAAACAGTAAATTGGGAAACTCAAGTTACTTTCAGTTTCGTTGTAGAAAATATCATTTGGTAAGTTGACTTGAGGAAATTTTTCAATGAATACATAAACAACCAAACAAGCTATTATACCCACTACAAATGCAGCTAAGGATCCAGCTAACGACTTATTTTTTGATAATTTCGGAGTCAAATAGCCAAACTTTCTTCCGAATGTTGAAGCAGCGGTATCAGCCCAACTCAACAATAACACGGACATCAATGAAATGTCTTTAGGACAAGTAGAGAAGATAATTATCAATCCTAATAAGTACCATAAAATACCGTTGTAGTGGTCAATTTCGGAGGATCTCATCATGAACCAGAACAAGGAACAAAACTTTTTGTTAAGATCTTCGTTGTGGAATCTCAAGTAATCAAATGTCAACACAATCGCAAAAGCTGACGATAAAGGAGCAATTAATTGGTACTGGGTAACTCCCTTTGTATATAAATACAAAGTAACAAACCCTATTGATGAGTGGAATACTTTCCTGGGAACCTCATTTTTGGATATGAAAGACGAATAGTTGGACTGGTGCGACAAAAACAATTCAATTGTTGACAAGTTACTTGCGGTTGAAGATGGATCTATGATGTTGTGCTCATTGGTTGCGTTCAAGTTCTGTATGGTTTTCAATTCATTTGATATGGACTCAGAGGATGAGTGGGACGAATGAGATGACGAAGGCGACGAAGGCGACGAAGACGACTGCGATAGTGAGAGCGTATAGTCAGGATCAGTGTCTGTATCCATTATGAATGTATTAATCTTCAATCTGACACGCTGTATATCCTTTTTATAAAAATCTTCTTCTTTCTGATGAAGTAAGATTCTGTTGAGAATCAGGGCGAAAAAATGCCTGGGTTAGTTGCACGTGAGAATAGCTGTCCATATAGTACCGGGGCTCGTAGTACTTTCTGGCACGATATCTTGCACACCCTAAAGGCGTCGTCATATTCACGAGAACACCCCAGGAAAGATATCAATACAAGATGGAATCGAAGAAAAGAGCACCTCCAGTGAACTATAACCTCAACTATGCTCTTTCTCAGAACAGCAATCAAAGTGTCACGCTCACGCTCCAGAAAAAACAAAACAAGCGACACAATGAATTGGACAAGGAGAACTATAACGAGTCGAACCAAGTGATCGTTCTCCCTTCCTCTATATCTGGACAGAAAAGCAACACCAAGAAGGGGAACACGGCAGCAACCAAAAGAATTCTTGCTTCGCGCAAAACGTTGAACAACTACTATGATGAAGATGTAACGGCTGCCAACGTGGTTCTCAACTTGGAAACAGAATTTGTGGGAGGTCGCCAGGCCGCCAACAGAATCAAGTTGTGTTCAATCTGCGGTGGCAAGGCTGACGGGAGCTGTGTTAGGTGTGGGTTGCGCTTTTGCTCTGCTGCTTGTATGGTAAGTCACGATCAGAACAGATGCCCCAATTACTACGGGTGAACATAACGACTTCTGTGTGCCACGATTATATTGAAAGCGAATGGCGGACGGACTGTTAGCCGCTGGTGAAAGTATCAAGAGGGATGCAGCGACCTTCATTGGTTTCTGGCACAGCTTGAGATAGTCAGTAGCGAGCTGCCAGCGAGCTGCCAGCGTAATACTGCAACACTGACGTGGCCATGTTTGCACTAGTCGGAGACCATAGCCTTGACTATGGCGTGGATTACGATTCGTGCGCCTTTTGAGCTGACCTCAAGGATTTGAGAGGAATAATAAAACGATAAGGCTGTAGGCCCTTCCGTACTGTTTTCTGTTAGCTTGAAGCGTTATCCTGGAGAGGTCGCCATAAGCTTTTCAACAGGGATGTCTGATAAATACAAGAAAACGAGATTGAATCGTTCATGTTCCAGCTAATAGTCGTAGCATCATTTATCGAGAGCGTGAGAGCAATAACTTGTGATGGCGATATATTGTGCGCCTAGTTACCGGGTCCCGACTTAATTTCGCGGTGTCTACCTTTATTTTTAAACCATTTATTAACATGATTTCTTTCTATCTTTCCTATTCCATATTAGCTTTCAATACAAAGGGACCATCGGTTTACCATGAGTCACAAATACATTGAATTCAAAAGCTTACACCCTATAACAGAGGACATTCTTTTGGCTCTATTTGCAATTTTTATTCCTGCTGGACCAGTTTTCTTCCGTACACATTGGTCCAGAAGCTTCGTTATCTGTTTTTTCCTATCCGTTTTCTTGTTGTATTTACCTGGGGTGGTCTATTCATGGTATATCATTTACACAACATCAAGCTACTTTGGCTCTTTTGTATACAGCGACTTGGAAAACCAGAGCGAAACTGTGTTGCTAGGCGATGACTCTTTTGTCGTCGATGATAGCTTATGTCTTGTTGATTTGTCAAGAACAACTGAAAATGAAAGTGTGGTTCCTCCTCCTTCGTACGATGCTCCGTATAATGACAACGTCGATAACAAGGTTCAAAAGTAATGATTAAGGAGAAAGTGGATTTTTGAAGAGAAAATTAAGGTTATTTTTATTTATAGTGTGGGTGTTAGTTGGGCGTCGCTAACAGGACTTTATTTCAATATAAGTTTAAGGCAATTAGTTAAAGCAGTAGTTTCAGTTAGCTACAGAACGTTTGGTATAGCAAATAATACATCAATTAAATTTTTGGTTGTGTTCTCACAAAATGAGAAGGACATTCGTAGCCGGTAGGGTTTTTGACCAAATATAATTGGTGGTACTCCTCAGCATCCCAGAATATTTGAATGGGCTCAACTATAGTAGCTATCTTGTCCTTTGGATACCAGTTAAGCTGGAAGTCCTTCAAAATGTCGTTAGCCTCCTTTTTTTGTTCCTCATCATGATAGAATACTGCCGACCTATATTGGGTACCAACATCAGGACCTTGAGAATTAACTGTTGTGGGATCATGCATCTTGAAAAAAAATTCAATAAGCTGTTTGTAAGTCAAAAGAGATGGGTCATAAGAAATCTGTAATGCTTCAGCAAAATTAGTTGATCCGGTACAGACTTCTTTGTAAGTTGGATCTGAGGTTATACCATTGGCGTAACCAACTTTGGTATCTATGATGCCTTGTTTGAAATTTTTTCTGTAAATGTGCTCCACTCCCCAAAAACAACCTGCTGCGATTGTAAGGATTTTAGAAGTTGAAGTTGTAGCGAGTTTTGGAGATATTTTTGACATTTGGGCTAGTTTGTCTATAATAAAACTTTCATATGTTGAATAGGGAAAAAAGCGTCTTCGTATTTATAATTCATTTAAAATCCGGAATGAGCTCAAAACGCAATATAATTTCACAATTGAAGATCCACCACCACATTTATTTAATGGATCATTTTTACTTTGAAGCGTCAAACAAACTTCACAGTTGAAAAGAATCCAATGTCAAACTCCCTTCCATTCTATGCGTTTGAGATCCTATCAACAAAGCTACTCAAATCAACACCATACTCAATCAATCAAGTTTTGAAGTACTTCAATGAATCGTTATCCAGCTTCCCAAAAAATTGTCCCATTTTTGTAACTTGGAATAAAAGCAACACTTTAGGCGACAAAGATCTTAGGGGATGTATAGGGACCTTTGCCGACATCCCGTTTCCTGAGTCCATCAGTAAATACGCTCTTATAGCAGGGCTTAATGATCCAAGGTTTGCTCCTATAACACCATCAGAATTTGTAAAATTGCTGGTTCATATTACAATTTTGACTAACTTTGAGGAGGCCAGAGATATTTTTGACTGGGAAATTGGAGTACATGGTATCAAAATCTTTTTTAGCTTTGAGGGCAAAGATTACGATGGTACATTCTTGCCTTCCGTAGCGGTTGAGCAAGGTTGGGATAAAATTACCACTTTGAAACATTTGGTTAAGAAAACTGGTGTTAGTAAAAAAGTTGACTTGAAGGAATTGGATATCGAGTTAACCAGGTATCAAGGTGATGTTTACGAAATGGGTTATGATGAATATGTTGATTATAGGGAAGGCTTTGTATAATCGTTGGAATCCATTTCAGCTGGGATTATTGGGTTATAGGTGTAGCGTTACGGGGTTATGTAAGATTTTATAGGAATGAAATACATCACTGAATCAAACCGAAAACAAACTAAACATTAAACTATTTTACCACAATAAACAAATCCCTTCTATGCTATATTCGAACAAACGATCATAAATTTAGCTCAACTATGATATTTTTTCGATTATATTCCCTTTCCTGTGTTTCTGAACTATCCTTCGAATTCCAATATCAAGACACCACTATTTTTGACATCACAATTGTCAGTGAGCTTTTCGTATAAGTGGTTCATTATCTTTTTTATGGCAACCTTCTTCTCCTTGCTGATTGGTGAATTCTTTAACACTTTGGGCAATTTATTAGATTTGAGAACAGCATCTTCAAAGTTTGTTATACTTTTAGAAGTGCGTACCTGAATTGTGGATTTTGTTGATGGCTGCGAGTCTATGGTACCTGATTCAATCTGTGGTATTAGTGACATTGCCTGATTATCCTGTAAAAATGTTGTGACGTCTATCAAGTTTCTTTGTCTGGTTAGCTATCTTATAATGAAAAAAAAGTAGAAAAGCACTCACTCTTGCATATCGTATAACACTGATGTCAAGTCGTTGTGGCCATGGTTGCCAAAGGCATTATGATCATTATCGACACCTTTATCCTGATTGTTCAACAAATTTGTTCTTTCGTCAACCTTATCTGTTAATGAAGCCCCATAAATTCACAAGCCAAATGACAGTTACTTACCAAATCATTATCGTTGGCTGCAAAACCCAAGCAAGACAAGCAAACACCCATTTCGTTCGATATTTTATCAGTTTGTTGATAGTTTGTTGAAAGAGCATATTTCTTAGTCGGTATTTATACGTTTGTCACAAGAGTTTCGAATATTGTTGTCGATTACCGGATTGGGAGAGTTGGATATTTGTGCTGCACCCTATTCTACACATATTAATAAGTAATGGTATACACTCACTAAAATAATTAACTACGAATGACATATAAACAGAATACGCCAAAGGCCAATATGGCCATAGATCCAACAATTTCAAGGTTGTGAACCCAGAAGTATTCGTCCCATTCCAAATCTCTTTTCGCCAACGTCTTGCTCCTGTTAATCAAGTAACGCTTGGCCTTATCGACAGTTCCGTATTTGGAAACCTGCTTCTTGTTTATAGGATTCAAAACGGTTACAGGAAGCATCATAGGGGGATCATACCTCAAATACAAAGGTTGCATTTTCGAACCGTCCCACTCAAAAAGCTGTATTCTCTTTAACCCTCGATACGAATCAACTTCAATCAAATGTCCCATCATTTGAATCATCTGATTGTATCGACCATACGTGGAGACCCCACCATCATGACAAGGGTCGCTAAATAGCTGCCTTCCGTCAACAGAAATTGGCTTCAACGTCATTGACCCGTCGGGTTTGATTTTATAGGACCCGTGCTGAAATAAAAGTGAAGCTGTTGTGCACGAGTGGTTCTCAGGATTTGACTGCACCTGGTATATAGCTTGTTCCCAATGACCATAACCATCAAAAGAGAATGATATCCCTGGAAGAGCAGGCTCAATCAAGAGCTCATCAATGGGGTCGTAAAATGATGGACCAGTTACCACCGTGTTTGATTTGGAAGTCCAAGTGCCTCTAAGTTCATCTGGTTCAGTGGATTGACGGGATAATGCTGCAGTAAGGGACCAAGAGAAAAGGAAAACAAACAAAAAATGCATTTTATCAAAGCTACTCATTTTATTGAACAACCATAGCTTCTGGTTTATAGCTAAACAAATTCTTCCAAATTTAGGATTCAATAAATATGTAGCAAATCACAGTTGAAATTCAGTTTGCAGCAATTTCCTGTTTGAATGGTATACTGGGTTATGAACACCGTTTGTTTTTTCATCTGATGTGTGAAAACCATACAAAATATACTGAAATATACGCTGGCATTTATTTTGTGCGGCACTCCTCAGTATATATGATCCTGGACTATTTACATAACACATTACCTAAAATAGGTACCCTACCTTTTGGACAGTAACCATCATTTCTGGTAAACATATTTTCAAAACAAGCAAGATTGATATGATAAAGTCATTTGTAGAATCTAGTAAGGAATACAACTCAATTACCCATAATGGTTAAGAGAAAGCACGACTCTACTTCTGACATCCAACAATTTTTTTCTTCCACTTTCCACACTCTCACTAATTTAAGAGATGACTCTGGTAGAAATATAACCGCTGACTACTACAAGCTTCCCTCGAAGAAAGCGTATCCTGATTACTATCAAATCATCAAAAAGCCTATCTCACTTTCCGAAATTAAGCAGAAAATAAACAGCAAATCATATCGCGCAGTTTCTAATTTTTTGCAGGACTTCAAATTGTTGTCTAGTAATTCAGAAATGTACAATGATCCAAGTTCATCGATTGCGATAAATGGGAAAAAAATATTAGAATTTGTCAACGATCAGGTCAACGAATTTCAACCATCATCGTCATCGGGCGGTAGTTCGATAAATACAGCATCATCCGAAAACTTGAATGAAAAATTGAAAATAATTATTAATAAGATCATCAACCATAAATTCAAAGATGGCATATTGTCTTCTCCGTTCATGGATTTACCTGATCGTAAAAGCTACCCAGATTATTACAAGTTGATCAAACAACCAATTAGTTTCAACATAATCTTGAAAAAAATTGACCAAGAGAAATATTCCACAACTGAAGACATACAAAATGATTTGCAACTAATGTTCAAAAATGCCCAAACTTATAATGACGACAAGTCATTAATTTACGAAGACTCGGTTCAATTGCAAGAGTTGTCAAAAAACTTACTTGGAGTGCTTGACACAGAACCAGAAAGTGAGAGCAAAAATGAAGAAAAAGAGCCTAAGAAAAAGTTGAAGTTGAAATTGAATGTGAAGGAGAATAACAAAATCAAGTTGAATTTGAAATTACCAGAGAAATCAGTGATAGAGAAGAAGGCTCCAGAAAAAGATAGAAAGAGAAGAAAGAAGAATGAAAAGATCGTGGAATTGAAAGTTGAGGAGCCCGAAGTTAAATATGATGAGGAGAATGACGATGGAAATGACGACGATAATGATGATGTAAGAATTGAAAGTGAGAAAAACGAAGAAGTGGAAGAGGAAACCCAACCTCAGGAAGAGGTAGAGAACGGTCAAGAAGCTGTGATTGCAGATGCTGAAGATGAAGATGCCGAAACACTGAAAGATAAAGCACAGCCAGCAGACGAGCCTGTCGATGCGATTGAAAAAGTTGTGGCAGAGCAGATTCAAATTGGGGAGTCTCGCAAAAGGTCACCTCAAAAGACACCCTTAGATGCTCATATCCAACAGATTACGATTTCTTCCTCTCCATCCACTTATCCTTTAACGAAGTCAAATAATACACAAGCAAACAACGCTATATCACCACTCGTATCTAATTATGAATTCAAATTTGAAGCAAATGACTACACCAAGCAATCATATGTCTTAATTCTTCCTCCTGCCACATCTACTGTTACTATACAAACTACTTTAAACGAGGCATTGGATAATAGAGATTTTTTGACTAGCTTAGAGATAAACAATGAAAAAGTAACGCCTTTGCCCTCTGCCAACTATGCAAAAACTGGAAAGGATCTAGAAGGAAGATATGACGTTAAATTATGTGTTGGTTTGAACATGATTGTTTTCAATGTTAGAGTCAAAGATGTCGAAGAGAAAGGTGAAAGATTCACAAGACTGGCTTTAAGAGAGCAGATCGGTGATTGGGAATTAGAAAGGTTTATTTTTTGGGTGTCTGTATTGAGTTGATTAACTGGCTTGATTATTGGCTTCTGATATGTTGTAATTTTTTATCATTGTATAGTTAACTGTAATATATAAAAAAATAGGCTTATTTGTCGCGCTAAATGTCGTGAAAATCGTAGGTCGCGATAATGTTACGACATTCCGATAAAACGCGTTAAAAGATATTATATACAAACAACAAAAGAAGAATCACAGTATTTCCAATCTTAATCTTGATCCATCACAAGAAGATACAAAATGCAGCGGTATTCCATAGCACCCCAATCGACGAGGAAGTCGATCCATCCTCAGCTTACGCCACATCCTCAAACACAGGAGTTAGAGCATCTAGAACAAGAAGTTACCTTAACATTACAAGAAATCGACAAGAACCTATCCAACTGTAATCAAATCATAAATGATAAGCTATTCCCCATAATAAAGAGATATGCAGGGTCTACAAGAGATGTATGGCAGAATGTTAGTTTTTGGAAGTTTTTCTTAGAGCAAAGTGCCAATGTTGAGTTAACTGGTTACGAAGAGCCAAACGAAGTAGCTCTCAAAGGTTGGAAAAACTTGCCTGACGCTTTGAGTGATGTTGAGCTAAGATCTGAGGAGGATACTATACTGCAGTCAATTCCAGCTCAAGGTGATAATGGAGTCAACGATGATAAAGAAAGCGGCAAGAATAATATAGTTGAAGATAAAGAGGTCTTTGATAACGTTCGAAGTTCAACACCTCAATTGGACAAATTACAAGATACCTACAATTTCGATACAAGTGAAAATATAGTCCCTAATCCGCCTCGATATCAGACTTCAATGGAATCAGACTCAACAATCACACAGCTAAAGCCAACAACTAAGACAATTCGTCAATCAATAAACCATAACTTGAAAATTTCAATTTCACCCACTAGAAAAAAAAGAAAATCATCAATTTTGACTACACCAAGAAGGAGAGACTCTAAGCCGCGGTCTTCCATAGCTCAGCAGTTTGATTCGTCGCCTTTACTTCCAGAACCTCCGGTTTTGTTATCAGAAATCAATTATTCTCCGTTGAAGTTAAGTCCTGTTCCGTTTTCTCAGCTAGCTGCAAATTTGGGTGTTCCTACGTCATCATCAAATGATAATAATGGAAATAAAACTCCCAACCATAGATTAAGTCTAAAAAGTGACAAGCAAAGATTTCCTACAACGCCAAAATACCAATCTGATAACTTGATGAATACACCTATGGGGATTCATCTACAATACGATTCCAGCACTAACGACGAATCAAACACATCTGCTGCTCCCCCATTACCTTTACCATTACCTCCATCCGTAAAATTTCCGACATCCAATTCAATCAATAAGAAAAAGCGTCAAAGATCACCTGGTAAACAAATACTAGCTCAATACCCTGCATTTTCAGAATCAGATGATAGTAGTAATATGGGTACTAGGGCATTATCACCTCCAGTGACATTACAATTCGCTACAATACCTACATTGAAACCACTGCAAGCTAGTTCAAGGACACCCCGTCAAGCAGCCAAAGAGAGAGTTGAAGAGATACTAAAAAATGTCGAGGATTCTAATGCGAGCGATGGTATCGCAAACGAGAGCTTATTTGGTGACATTTTGAATCGGGGACACGATACAAACAATGGAGTTACTGCATCAGAAAAGATTGATACTGACTTGCATACAGTTTTAGGAGATTCGAGCTCAAAAGATGCCACTACCACGACCAACACCAATAGTACTTCCAACATTGGTTCAAGCTTGAACAACTTGTTTCAAGATGCTTTAGCAAATTTTTCTAAGGACGATTCGAGACCACATCTAGCTGATTCTTCCCAAGTGAACAATTTGTTTGGAGATTTTCAATTAGTGGGGTCAAATTCAACTAACATACAAACAGAAAGAGAAACGCATAATAGGGATGAGAGAGAAAATGAAGATAGAGATGACGATAGAACTAATAATACCACTAATGAATTGGGATCATTCTTGAATGAAAAATATAAGGAATTAACGGCAACTTTAAACAGAAGGAACGGCTGGAAGAAACAAGCATGAAAAAAGTGGTTTTCGATTGTAATTATCAGCATGATTTTAGATTAATCGGTCAACTTAGTTTACTTAAACTAGCAAATTTCGACAGAAACGTACACCTGAAGATGAATTATAGGAAAACAAAGTCTACTGAATTATACGGGAAATCTATTGCTCAGTTCGTGTTTGTATATGCATCAAATTTTCAAATTGTAAAACATCCTTTGAAAATAGCCTCTAATAGTAAAGTTCAAGACTTCTGTTTTGTTTCTGCGAGCATTTAGGATTCGTCTAATTCTCCACTCTCTATATGGAAACAAGAAAACGACAGCAGCAAAATACATACAACCCACAAATATTTGACAATGCCTATATGGTTTAGCACTTTTGTCATCACGTAATTGTAAACCGATCACTTCCGCAATCAAAGAAAATACCCCTGTCATCATATACCCAAATCCTAATCCAGCTGGTATCAATTCGGTTCCAATAACATCACATATCAATGGAACTAAATTGACGGATCCTATACCAACAAGAAACCCACTCATTATGGAGTATGCTATAAGCTTAGCGTACGTATCGCACTGAAACCAGAAAGCAAAGACCAAGAAACCACAATAAGTTGTAGCAATAATGGTGAAGTTTACACGGCCTATCCTTTCAGAAAAATAGCCCATTGCAGGTCTTCCGATAGCTTGACCTGCGTTAAATATAGCTAGAACCACTGTACCTTGATGTGTCGAGAGATGTATACTTGTAGCATAATTTGAAAGGGAAAATAAGTGGATAACATAACCAAATGCACAAAGAGAGGCCCATGTGGTAGATAAAACTACTGGGAGCATAAACCAAACTTTCCAGTCAAACATGCTTTTTAACCTCCGATAAAAGATCGGAGACGAAGGATTGCTCGATTGTACACTAGCTCCACAATCTGCTGATGGTTCTAAATTTGGTTTTCGAACTTTGATCAATAGCATAGATATTGATGAAAGGACAAATGTCATGATAGCCAACATTCTCAAAGCCCATTGAGGACTATCCTTTTCCTGGATAAGTTTATTGACAGAAAGACTAAAAACAATACCTCCAAGACCTATACCCAGATGAGAGATACCATTTACAAGAGCTCTTTTGTGTAAAAACCAATTGGGCAAAATGATAGAGTTAGCTCCAAATATAATACCAAAAGCAACTCCTATACATACCCCTTGAGCCAAGTACAATTGCCATATCTTTTTTGCAAAACTGGCGCCGATGTATCCAGCTGCTTGTAAGATAATTCCAATGGAGACAGTATATCTATAACCGATATATTCCATCAAGATGCAAGATAAGGGGACCAATGAAACAGTGAGCATAATTACCAATCCACCGATTAGTGCAAAGTCTGTTTTGGTCCCGTCAGGAAAGTAATTTGAACGCAAATAGTATGAAAGAAAAACACCATACGCAGAATTAGATCCCCAGGTAGAAAAGTTCGATAGAGCAATCATTGCACAGCAGACCCAGCCATAGCCACCATCTGGGGGAGGATCGATTAGATCTGTAGCTGCAAATCTCCCTTGATCTGAGCTGCTATCTACATCATCAGTCTCCTTCACCACGTCTCTCTCGTGTTCCATGTCTTTTTCGTTACCGATATCTTCATTTCCATCTTTTTTCTGTACATATCCTTCCAGCACCTGAGTTCTTTTTTCCCCATTCACTGTTGTAAACAACACATTGGCACTTGGCCCATTGTTATACGGGCCATTTGCAGTCAGTATTTTCGAAGGTTGTTCTGTGTTGGTATTATGTCTCTTTCGAGTTATGAAGCTCAAGCTCTTCAGTGCCGCAAAACCCTCAAATTTCATCCTTCCTCGAGAAATAGTAGCAAATATCTAGCAATAATATGAAGGAGTATCACCACTGATCAGAAACTATTATATTTCAGTTCCATATACTGATCATTTATTGAAAATTTCTTGAAGTTGGTGGATCATATATTATTTGTAATCCATTTTATCACCGGGCGGTTTTATGTGGTAGAAATTTATTTATTTAAATTACTTATGGTGAAGAGTCATCGGACGACCAACAAATTTAATGCTTCTTTGACATTGAAGGGGAGCCGTGCCATATTACTTTTAGCAATTTCCTTTGTCAAACTGAGTGCTCATTTGAGACATTGACCCCATCATTTAGCAAGACATCGTCAAACATAATGACTGAGTTTATTATAATCAAGCAGAGCTTCTGGATCGATCTTTAGTGGATTAAGGCCATTTATATCACCTTCAACAACATCACAGCTGGACATGCCCCGCCAAACTTATGGACTTCTATTTTTTCCCCAGAAAGAGTATCAAGAATGATAGCATGTAAATCCTTCTTTTTCTTTGTCTGTAGAAAAGAGATTTCTTAGTTCATCACTTAGCGTCCTTGGCCGTCTTATAGTTAATATTAGCCACTCGGAGTTATGAGTCCCTACCAACGAAATGCCCCTTGAATTCTCCTGAGGATGCAATTTCGTACGATAATGTATTCCAGGTTACGGCCCCTGGTGTCATCAAATCACGTGACTAGGAAAAATTATAATAAATTTTTCTTTAATGTGCATAGAAAAATTTCAATGAATAATCTTTCAACCTCCACCACAATTCTACAATCGGCTACAATATTCCAAGATGGTGATCAGTAGTAAGAGGAAAAGAGATGAGACGACAGAAGTCTCATCCAGTGCTCCTGCTCCAAAATCAGTCATATCTAGTAGCGAGATTGCATTTCCCAGAGGTGGTGCAACTGCTCTTACACCTCTAGAAGTCAAAGAGATTGCAAACGAGGCTGCAAAAGATGTTCTTTTCGAAAGTGAAGCCTCCAAAAAACTGCAAGGTAAAACCTCTGATGGGCCAGCTAAGAAGTTGAAGAAAGTCTCCAAGTCCAAGAAACAAGCCGTTAAAACTGACCAAGATGAAGAGGAACAAGTTCAAATTGAAAATTTCAGCTTTAAGAACTTGATTCCAGGGTCAGCAATTTTGGGTCAAGTTTCTGACATAAACAAGTTGGATATAGCTATCTCTATGGGTGATAATTTGGTTGGTTATGTTCCAATTACTTCCATAAGTGAGGAGATCACCCAACAAATCCAAGATTTTGAAAATCAGGATGAATCCGATTCAGAAGAAGACATAGAATATAACGAACAAAGTGATAACGAAGATGAAACAACAGAAACAAAAACTGCCACATTACCATTGAAAGAAAGTAAAGAGTTCCCCAAATTACAAGATTTCCTCAAGATTGGCCAGTGGGTCAGAGCTCAAGTTGTCGAACCATCAAACTCATCTCTGAAATCTAAAAAAAGAATTCAACTTACAATTGAACCAAAAATTGTCAATGAAGGTCTTGAGTTGGATGATTTGTTGCCAGGAAGTTTGTTACAATGCTCCATTAAATCTATTGAGGATCATGGTATTATCTTGAATACTGGTAGGGATTTGGGTGGTTTCATTTCTAATAAAGAATTAAAAGACTTGAACCCAGAATCATTGAAAGTTGGCTCGATAGTTTTGGCCAGTCTTGTTACCAAACCAACTTCTCGTACAATCACCTTAAAACCTGTTGATTCAGTTATAAAGACAAAGAAAAATTCGATTCAGTCCATATCCACTATTGACGCTGTTTTACCAGGTATTCTCGTTGATGCTTTAGTGACGACAGTTTCCAAGAATGGTGTTATCGCCAAAGTTTTCGGTTTACTTGATGCCACATTTAACTTGTCTCAATTGAATACATTTGATTTGACTGCCATAAAACACAAATTCGCAATTGGATCTGTCATGAAAGCTAGAGTACTTGGAGTTTTATTGAAAAATGGAACTAAAAAACTAATCTTGTCTGCATTACCACATATCATCAACTTCTCAACCCAAGTTTCCAAGGACATTATTCCTTTGGAAGCCTTCCCAATAGGTCATATCTTTGACGAAGTGGAAATCAAAGGTATTGATCCAAACTACCTTTATGCCTTTGTAGGTAGTGCCGAGTTTATGGGCCAAGTTCATAACTCTAAAATTGATGTCTCCAAAGATTTGGCTATCGATTATTCCGTTGGATCAAAACATAAAGCTAGAGTTATTGGCTATAATTTCATGGATAATGTGTTACTTTTAAGTATGGAACCAAAGTTACTTGAAACAAAATATGTGAGACCTCAAGATGTCCAAATTGGGGAATTAGTCACAGCTGAGATCAAAAAGATTTTGCCAGACTCAAAAGGTATTGAGCTTAGCATCTTTAATGACTTTAATGCGTTTGTTCCAGGTAGTCATATGTCTGATATCAAATTGATATATCCCGAAAGGAAGTTCAAAGTTGGCTCAAAATGTAAAGCAAGAGTATTGAATTTTAAAAACAACAAAATCATTATGACAATGAAAAAATCTCTTGTCAACGTTGAAGATGAACAGGTTCTCACAGATTTTGAAAAAGCTACCATTGGTTTCAAAACCCCAGTAACTGTTGAAAAATTTGTGCATAATGGTGCAATTGTTTCATTTTTTGGTAACTTGAGAGCCTTTTTACCCAAAGCAGAAATCAGTGAAACTTTTGTTGCCAAAGCAG
This sequence comes from Cephaloascus fragrans, assembly GCA_003707825.3. NCBI lineage: Eukaryota > Fungi > Ascomycota > Pichiomycetes > Serinales > Cephaloascaceae > Cephaloascus > Cephaloascus fragrans. Next base: position 68,232 of record PPLN03000017.1, read on the forward strand.
ATGATCATTTGAGATTGGGTCAAACAGTCAATGTGAGAATCTTGACCATTAATAATGATGACAAAAAACTTACCGTCACGCTTCGTCAGTCAACAAAATTATCAGAAGGTCAAAAGGCCGCTATAGATGAGTTACAACCTGGTAAATCGATAATCACGGTTAGCATAATCGAGAAGACTAAAGATTCAGTTATAGTGGAAGTTCCTGAAAATAACTTGAGAGGTGTTATAGCTGCCGGTCAATTGTCAGATGGTAATTTTGAACAAAATAGATCACTTTTGAAGAAATTGACTGCAGGTAGTGAATTGAGAGTTCTTGTTTTAGAGAAAGATTTGAAAGCTAGAGTAGTTTCTTTGACCGCCAAACAATCTTTGATTGAAGCTGCGGAAAAGGACAGATTACCAATTTACTTCAAGGATATTAAAGTTGGTCCTCAGATGTTACAAGGTTATATCAAATCTGTTACCAATTTAGGTTTATTCATCAATTTTGCTGGTAAATTGACCGGTTTAGTATTGAGTAAATATGCCACTGATAAGAAAGTTGATGATTTATCAAGTTTGTTTTACAAATATCAATCAGTATCTTGTCGTGTTATCCGTGTTGATGAAGAAAACAAGAGATTTTTGTTATCGTTGAAAGAGTCTGTCAATGATCTGAAATCTGAAGAAGCCATCAATCCTGTCGACTCGGGTATCAAATATTTAAGCGAATATGTTCCAGGCAAAGTCACCAAGGCTATAGTCAAATCAGCCAAAGGTACACAATTGAATGTTCAATTAGCTGATAATTTACAAGGAAGAGTTGACATCACGCAAGTGTTCAATAAATTGGACGAGATCAAAGATAAAAAGCAACCATTGTCACAATTTCATAAAAATGATGAGATCAGTGTTAAAATAGTCGGTTACCACGATGCTAAAACTCATCGTTTCTTACCAATTACCCACAAAAAATCGAACAAAAACATTATTTTGGAATTATCAATGTTAGATAAGCACTTGAAATCAGAAGATGATTATCAACAATTAACATTGGCAGACACCACAAAAGGATCGAAGTGGCTTGGATTTGTGAATAACATTGCTCAGGGGTTTGCTTGGGTCTCAATATCTCCATCTGTTAAAGGTCGTGTTTCTTTTATGGAATTAACAAATGACATATCCATCTTAGAAGATTTAGACAGTAAATTGCCTATTGGTAGTGCTATTGAAGTTACAGTTAAAGAAGTCGATACTGAACATAATTCTGTCAGTTTGACTGCCGTGGCCAATTCGATTAATTCTATAGATGATGTGAAAATTGGTTCCAAATATCCTGCCAGAGTTTTGAAAGTCAAAGAAATCTATGTTCTTGTTGACTTGAATTCTAATGTGACTGCTTCGTCCTTTATCACAGATGCTCTTAATGATTATTCTGAGAAATTGGAAAACGTGTTTCATCCAAATGATTTTGTTACAGCTACTGTCTTGTCTGTTGATAAAGATGCCAAAAAAGTTACTGTCTCTTTACGTACTGGCAACTCAAAAGACAAAATGGTCAACAGTCATGAAGATTTGAAGCGTGGAGATGTCGTTAGAGGATTTGTTAAAAACGTAGGCAACAATGGAGTTTACGTCTCTTTGGGTAGAAACGTTCATGGTTTGGTGAGAATTACTGATTTATCAGATTCATACTTAAAAGACTGGAAAAAATACTACAAACCACATCAACCTGTAATAGGTAAAGTTTCATCTTGTAAAGAAGAGGGTCGTATTTTGATAACGTTGAAAGAAAGTGAAATCAATGGTGAATTGAATGTTTTGAAAAAATTCGATGATTTGGAAGTAGGTGAAATTTATGAAGGTTCAGTAAGAAAAGCCACCGATTTCGGTGTTTTCGTTAAGTTAGATGGTACCCTTAGTATTAGTGGTTTAAGTCATCGCTCCGAAATATCTGACAACAAAGTTGAAAACGTTTCTTCTTTATTTGGTGAAGGTGATCGTGTTAAGGTGAAAATCTTATCCATTGATAAGGAAAAGAAACAGTTATCGTTAGGTATGAAAGCTTCCTACTTTACCTCTGAGTCAGCTAATGACGAAGATGTTGAAATGGAAGGACAGAATGATGCAGAAAGTGATGAGGAAAATGCCAGTGAGAGTGAAAGTCATAGTGAGGAAGATGAAAACGATGAATCGGATGACGAAGTTATGCAAGACGCCTTCGCAAATGCTGAGTCTGATGCTGAAGATTCACAAGATGAAGATGATGAAGATGACGTCAGTAATACCCATAAAGGGTTATCTACCAATGGGTTTGATTGGACTGCGTCAATCTTAGATCAAGCGGAAGAAGATATCTCATCCGACGAAGATGAAGACTTTACCAACGAAAAGAAGAAGAAAAAGAAGAAGAATTCTCAAAGAGCAGAAGACAAAACTGCCGATATAAACACAAGAGCACCTCAATCTGTTTCTGATTTCGAGAGATTGTTGGTTGGTAATCCAGATTCATCCATTTTATGGATTAACTTCATGGTCTTCCAATTTCAACTCGGTGAAATCGAAAAGGCTAGAGAAGTTGCAAACAGAGCTTTGAAGACAATCAACTTTAGAAAAGAACAAGAAAGATTGAACGTTTGGATTGCATTAATCAACTTTGAAAATGAATTTGGTAGCGATGAAAATGTCCAAGAAGTTTTCAAACGTTCTTGTGAATACATGGACTCACTCGTTATGCATCAAAAATTGGCTACTACCTACATAGGATCCAAGAAATATGATAAAGCGGATGACTTGTTCAAAACCATACACAAGAAATTTGGCCAAGACGTTGCATCCTGGGTTAACCATGGATCGTACTTGTTGGACCTCAAAAGAAATGAAGAAGCTCGCGCGGTTTTGGCTAAGGCTTTACAGGTTGTTTCCAAGAAGGAACATATACAATTGGTCAGAAAATTTGCCCAATTAGAATTCCTCAAAGGTGATCCTGAACAAGGTAGATCGTTGTTTGAGGGTTTGATTGCTGACGCCCCAAAAAGAATAGATTTATGGAATGTTTATATTGATCAAGAGATCAAGAAAGGTGCAAAGACTAAGGCTGAAGACTTGTTCGAAAGAGTCATCACCAAAAAGTTGTCCCGTAAACAGGCAAAGTTCTTCTTTAGTAAGTGGTTGGTATTTGAAACTGAACAAGATGATCAAAATGCCATTGCTCGTGTTAAAGCCAAGGCTGTTGAATATGCCAAAGCTACCGGAAAGGATTAGTAGTTTTTGCTTCATTTTATCGTCATTGTATTTTTAGTTTTCTTTTCTCAAAGAGATATTTTTGTTTATATACACTATTTAATTCATGTATTTTGTTTAGAGCATTCGCTTTTGTGTTTGTTAAAATAGTTTGTCTCACTCAACACTTAATTTTGACCAATTTTATTTTGAGGTGACACAAAACCACAAATATATTATATATTAACCGCTGAATACGATTATAAAAGTTGGAAACAATTTTCTTTTCCTAAAAACTATTCACCAAAGTTGTTTCCTGATTGTTTCATAATCATCTCTTTGAAGCTCTAAGATGACAAGATTCTGGGACAAATTGCAGATGAAGAGTATTGCTGGTATCCATCCAGTAGTTATTTTCGCTGTGTCAATAATTGGTAGTTGCTTCTTCTTTGTCACCACTTTTTCCAGAAAGACATTTCCTGTTGACACTCCTCATTTCCAACTTGCTCGTTCATCCGCTTTCAACAAGATTGTTGAATGTAGTGACACTTCAGACGGTTTGAGTTGTTTTCAGAGTCATCGTCCAGATTTAGAAAAAGAAGCTATTTTAAACGGTATATCCTCGATATCACAAGCTCACTTGGCTAGGTTAGTATTACCTTGTTACTTTTTTTGATATATCACTTGATATGAAATTGAGCTCGTAGCTAACGGTAACTCTTCCAGTTGTCTAGATTTGGTTTCCAAAAATGCTAACGATTTGGCTTTGTTGTTGAACATTCAAACATGTTTTCATCAAACCGATATTCTTGACCGTGCGATTGATTTCAATAACACTACTCCCAAAACTAGCTGGTGGATTGTTTTGGGAATCATCCTTAGTTTGTTCATCCAATTTTTCATTGCTATCCATTCCTTTGTTACTTTTGTGTTGAGAAACAAAGAGTTAGACCATCAGAACAAAAACATTCGCCAATTGGCTCAAAATTTTGAACTATTGAATGAAAAGCAAATGGAACTTTATAGTACCGTGACTGATCTTGTTACTAATGTTAAATCCGAAACAAGGAATCTTCAAGGGCGACTCAATCGTGGTGGGGATGTTCGCCGGGAGATTGAAAAGATAAACCAAACCATCAACTTGAATACGAAAGATCTTCAGATTTTGAGAGATCTGATATACAGTCCTTCAAGTTACAAATTGCAACATGACCCAAGTACTTTGCACCATGGTGTTGATAATCAAGTTGCGTGTTCTTACAGTGATTTTTTGAGTCAAGAAGCTGATGCCCCTCGATACCACTTGTATTCCTTCACAAATCCTCCTACCAATGTTTCTAGCAGATACACCGACAATTCAGCATCAGAATATAACCAATTTATACATCCAAAACAAAACATAAATAACAGTATAGAACTTAAGAAAAACCTACAAAATAAAGACAAAACAAAACCCATTCTGAATAATTCAAACTCTGCATCTATCTCTGATTCTTCAAGGTCAGCAAAAGGTGAAAACCAGAAGAAGGTTGTTTCTGGTGATCAAAAATCGGATATTAAGACCATCTTGTCAGATGAAAATGGGAAGGACTTTAAATCATTCAAAGGTCAGAAATACCAGAAAGATCATCCTCAAGTTAAGGTGAGTTTCAAACTTGTCAATTCCCAGAAAACCAAAAATAGGTTTTCAAAAGATGACTCAGAACTAGGCCCATCTGAAATAGCACCCAATTTGAAAAGCTTTACGAGCGGTATCAATATAAAGATCGGTAGTGAATCATTTGATTTGTCTACTCCAGAAGGTAAACTCAAATGGCAAGCATTTATCCAGAAAAAAAATACCGCCGGCCAAAAAGCTACACAAAATATTAGTAACAAAACAACCAAAACTTTGGATCATGGTAGTAATAATAGTGAAACTGATATTAGGGAAGATGGTCAGTCTTCAGGCATAATTTCCAATAAAGAAAACGATGAAGACTCAACTTCCAAAATTTCCTTACCAGGTATCAACGAGTTATTGTCAGGCATCTCAAACGGACAATGTAAAAAACAGTCTGAAACATCAACTGCTCAAGCTGATGTGACTCAGCAGAAAGTAGTCGTGGACAAAAAACTTGAGGGTTTGTCACCAGATATATTTTCACAATTAGAACGGTTCAGTAAAGAAGGCAAGAAATATAGGCGTATATTTGTTCCAGGAAGTGGTTGGGTATCATCGAAGAAGGTGGAAAATGCAGCCTTATATTTCAATTCTGCTTAACGATTTTTGACCTATCTTTTTTTGATAGTTAACAATACACAACATAGTACTTAAATCAAACTGTAGCGAAATAGACGGGCTACTTATTTCACGGATATTTTATTCGTGGGCTTTCTTTCCCGCAATAGTAAGAGATATATGAGCCACCAGCAGTGGTAAATTTATTGACGATTGCCCATCATACAATATCGACATAAAATTGCAACCGAAACACACATACAAACAGAAAGACAACGCAGATATCTTTTGGTGTACACCAGAATGTGCAAGCTGTTGATAATAGAATTGTTTCAAGTACAAAACAAAAAGCAATATTAGTCAATAGGTTTCGCTTTCTATTAAATTATTAAAAAATTCTTTCTCTTACTAAGGGAAGTTCAATAATATGCAGGGTTGCAACACTTTTGATCATAATGCATCAACATAGACGAAAACACAAATTTTTCAAAATTCCTCTCAACAGGACCTAGCTTTTTTTGTTTGGTCTGATGTGAAGGTCATGTTGATGCTCTGTTGGGTTATGTACTTGGTCCTGTATCTGTAATTTTTACAAAAATTGAGTACGATAACTGACATTGATACCTGCACTTTGAAGCTATGATAAAATTAAGTCAAAATTTCCTGGAAATTAGTCATATGTCTTACTTCTGACTAGATTGGATATAAAAGGCAACAAAATTTTGGTTGTTTTAGCTGAACCCAGCTTACTATATGTTTTAGTCGGAAAGGTTTACAGCTCTTATGTGTCATATAACTAATTTACACGATTTTGTAGAACCTTCTGTATGATCAACTATGTCTAATTTTGATTGGTTATTTTTTTCACTCGTATGATAACACAAGGATGAGATTCAAAGATGAGATTCAATCTAAATTGTGCGTTCATTCAACAACAAGACAATGAAAATCAACTTGAGTGTGGAAGATTTGTGATCTAATCCACTAAAATTGAACAACAAGGTATGATGAATGGCTGCTTTCTCGCTTTGTGTAATACTATTGAGCATATGAACTACGACTTTTTTCACTATAGTCTTTTATTCCTTCCTTTATCCAAGAATTTCAGAGTCAGTAGTATTTTTTTTCAGTATTTGTCACCTTAGCTTAATAAACGAATTTGTGTCAATTAGTAAAACTAAATGAGTTCCAACTCGTATGAGAATCTAAACCCGATTCATTATTAGTTGGTTGTGCCAATCTGAAATTAATTTCTTTAAATGCCTCTACCATTCTCTGACCTAGCATATTGAATAGGTAGATACATGGCTGGGTTTCAAAAGGGTGCATTTTCACTCTAAATTTCAAGTTTGGGTTTCAATTAGCAGAAAGGTAGCACAAAACTTGCGCCTACCAGAATCCAAGTTGAATTGAAATAATTAAGTGGTTCTTAAGTACACTATTGAAACTGTCTTTTGCAAAATTCATTGCTTCAGTGTTCAACGAAAGTATAAATGTAATCAGTAAAAATCACAAGATATCGATCAGCAAGTAAGTCAGTTTGGCCAAGGAAGCTTTTGAAATTCAATCATTTCATAAGGTTGGCACAAAGTGGTTGATAGGTCACACTCTTCAATCAACCTTTCAAATCATTTAACGCTATTCAAACAGACAGAGTAACTGATACTGTTTGTATATGATTCTGTATAAGTTTAATCTGCCTCACCCAAATATTGTATGAGTACAAGCCTCACAAGATACACAATTAGGTGATTAAATCAGTATTTTCGGAACGAAGATATGAATAGCATAAACAGCATGAAAAGATCTTGAAAAGTTTGACGTAATTGAAATGTTAGCTTCACTTTATTTTCTATGTGGAACAGGTATAAATATTTTCAATCACTGAAAGGAATAGATTCACACCAGAATTGGTTCCTTTTGTTAATCAATCTTCATTGTCAATTGAACTGAAAGCAATTTCACCCTTACAATAGGTTATTTGCTCAGTGAGAACGTATAGAGATACAAAAACATCCAATTGTCTTTCCCAGTAATTTTCATGAAACATGAGCAATTGGTGTTTGAAATTTGAGCTTTCCAGGTTCAAATTAATGAGTGTAAAGCTTGATCAACTAATAAAAGAAAATTTGAAGAGGTTATTGAAGACATACTATGTACTGATTGATTCTACATTCCTGTGTGAATTCTTTTACTGCAGATTGAGGCTCAGATTTATTTATTAAAGGGCTAACGATACCTTTCCCTATCAAAATACAAGGTTTATGGGCTTCATTGAATGGTTGAGATCAGAGATCGTATAGCGGAAATCCACTGGTACTAAGATGTGAATATTTTCTTCTCTTTTCGATATTAATAACTTTGTCATACAGGTCATATTTTATGGGTGAAGGGCTTATCTACCTTCAGTATCTTGTGTCTTTTTGTAATAATCAAGACAATTCACTTATATTTTCAAAAATACATGTTTCAGCTGGACACCGTAGCTACATTTCATTCCATATTTTTTTGTATTACCCAATCCAAATACAAGAATCAACGGTTATATAATATACAGTAAATTGTTTCAACTTTATCCAGTCCTTAATGATGACTTCAGGTGATGAAAAAACAGAAAGCTATCATCAATGATGTCAAAACTTTTAGCATACGGACATAAATTGCATGAGTTGTAAAAGGAGTAGGTATTAAAACTATAACGGTTTTCCATACTAGAATATTGCTTCAATCCTCGTCATCCGTAAGAACATACTCATTCAAAATGTCTTCTTTCAAATTACGCTTTGGCCAAGCAAGCCCATTGACAGTTGTTCCCATACAACCATAGCAGACCACAGCCAAATTCGCGGTAGTTCCACTAGAACCATCATGCACGACTCTCCTCAAGCTTTCAAGATAGTCCTGTAAATATTTATTTTCTTCCTCTGTGACAAGATCTGCAGGTTCTTTTACTGTGATATTTCTCAACCAACTTTTTGGGTCTTTGTAAATTGGGGTACCACAAATTTCACAGGAGGCAACGCTTTCAAAGGTTGGATTTCCCAACTTATCACCAGTTTTGACAACAGTAGATGCAACTGAGGCATATCCTGTACTTTCAAGATTGTTGAAATAATTTGTTACAAGAGTTGAAATTGTCATATTTTTTGTTATAGTTTCTTTCTTCATGTTGGACCCGATTTCAAATTGTTTGATAATTGCCAATTCCCCATATTTCTCAATTTCTAGATGCAAAACATCTCTCAAGGGATAGATTATATTGAATGGCTTATTCCTGTAAGTTTCAAACCTATCAGATATTGAATCGTGAATTGCAGAACCCCTTCCTTTTACAGTGAGTGCTATAATTTCATTGGCTATTCTAGTCATAGAGTGTCCCAATAAAATGGTATCACATCCTTCTTTGTATGCCGTTTGTAAGATGAGTTGATGATATATTATCTGCAATAAGTCTTCCTTAGTTGATTTAGAGGGACAGCGGGACAATAAGTCAGAAATAGAGAATTGCGCTTCGGGTTTAAACTCAGATATGTAAGTATCGAAGGCTTTGTCTGTTTTGAATATATTCAATATGGTTTGGTCCGCAACAAATGTTTTCAAGTCTAATACTTTATAAGAAAATTTGATGGGACTATAGAAGTTTTGCAACTGCTTGAACACCAGGTTTGCTTTGCTTTGTAAGAGTTTTAAGTCAAATTCACTTATATTAAAGCATATAAGCTCAAACCCCTGCTTCCCTTTGTGAAAGTCAATTTGTTCTTGTAAGAGAGAGATCATTACGTCTAGCAATACCAATGAAGACAACCCAAAAGAAACGCACAACAAAATTCTGTGTGGGGGAGGCTGCTCTGCGCCATTTTTGGGATAAACCACCTTGAATTTCTCATCCATCATCAGTTTTCTTTGTTTGCCTCTTATGAACTTCGTGAAGCATCCTTTACAAAAGTTCTCCTTCCTTGAATGCACTACTGCTGACTCGATTTTGCATCTTTGACAATTGATTTTTGAGGAAACTATTATTAGTATCACAAATCTTTATCAAGCGTATTGAACACTCCATATAAAAAAACACACCTTCTTCCCCTCCAACTGTAATCTGCTTGCTCATACCGGACTGAGTACACCTTTGAGCAAAATGAAAGAGATTCTTTTGTTTGATAATTTTTTTTACCGCTGCACCAAATTTGATCTCCAATATTTTTTTGATGGTCTGATTACGTAACATCCAAAAATTCACCATCAACAATATTGAGGGTCTCGCAAGATCAAACCGCTCCAAATAACGAAGATTTTCAGACATGAAGCCACCTTTTATCAAATAGACGCCCTAATATCAATCCTGAATGCCAGCTAATAATATCGATCTGTCAGTTGAAACTGATAAAAGAAAAGTGAACTTTACCAAAGGTGAAGTAAATGAATTCAAGTTTTATCCAGATAATCCAGTATCAGAGACACACAAGAAAAATTTTGCTATGTAAGTGCAGCCTCTAGATTAGTTTGTCGTGGTATCACATACTGACACAAGCAGAAAGGAGCCATCAAAGTTTTATGATCCATGTGCTGAAAGCTCCAAAATGTCAATCAAGTGCCTAGAGTTGAATAACTTCGATAGAACTATGTGCCTGGAGTATTTCGCAGCATATAGGGAATGCAAAAAACAATGGATAAAGCAGAGAAGAGAGGACAGGGCAAGCGGTAACGGTTGGTGAAAATTGTGGGCGAGCAATGCGTGGAGGATAGGGCTTTTCGAGAAAGCCTAACGATGTATCAACTACAAAATAATGCTCAAATAGCCCTTCCATTTTAACACCCCTAAACACATTGTAAAAAAAGCACGAAATACAAAAAAGATATATATGTAACAAAGTAAATAGGTGAAAGAAAAGAATAATAGATAAATTCAAGAAAAAAAAATATAATCTAGACCTAAACCAAATCAAATCCACTTAAGGTATACATTTTCTTTTCGGGTCTAAAAATCATTGGTCCCGCCGAACCCCATGATTTATCACCACCACCACCTTCCAAGATCATCATCAACCCCGTATCTCTCTCTAATGAACCTAGGTAAATGAAAGGACCAATTTTGAATGTAAATAATATGTAATGTTGTTGAATTTTTAATATGCAATGATGACATAGTAGAATAGTTGATAATTCAGTATAGTTTACCTTATCAAAGGGAGGTAAACGAAGCCAATGGGATAATTGTTTATGTAAATGTGCTGACAAAATTCTCGAATATTCATTGTTCAATTTGTAATCTTTGCTGTTATATCTTAAATCGTTTTTCTCAAAGTTTATGAACTCTCCCATGAAGTCCAATTTATGGGTTGAGGCGTCATGCTTGGTTATTATTGGAGGCTTTTTTGAGCATGTCGACTTGTTCCAAAATTGCTCTATCATCTCCTTCGACGACGATGAGATGTTGCCAAAAAAAACATTCGAGTCATAATTTATGTTTTCAAATACCAATTTCAATGGCATTCCCCTTACATTCAAATTCGTGGTTTCGTCCATATAGTAATTTTCACGGCATTTGTAAACTATTCCATTTTGAAAATATGAATTCTTCAATACTCTCGTTATTTGGAAATGCTCGTTTTCTGAGATGACAGATTTCTCATTGGCGAATTCATCGAACGATCTCTTCAAGGGGTTTGATTTTTTGTGGCTTTTGATTGAGTCAAAAAGAAAACCTTCATGCTGTCTTTTGCTTTTGAATTCGTTTATTGATTTTTCTAGAATTGCTTGATTGGGCTTTCTCATCAAATCGTGTTCGCTGATGTGGTCAGCGAATATACTGTCATCAACCTGAGACACTTTACTCTCATTGAAGTAATCATCGAACATATTGTTCATGTCAATGGTGCTGTGTCTGTAATATCCATTGATCTGGGGAGATGATAAACCACTGCTACCGTAATTTTCAATACGGACTCTCCTGTTATTGCTACCAAACTGGTGTGGCCTTCTACTTGAATCTATTATGGAATCCAAAGCATCACTGATATTGGAATTGGTGTTGCTGTTACCATTATTGTATTCATTACTATCGTTATCATTATTATTATGATTATTATTATTGTTAGTATTATTATTATTATTATTATTATTATTATTGTTGTTGTTGTTGTTGCTGTTGCTATTAATATTGCTGTTGGTATAAATATTTTGGCGAGACAATTCAGTACCAATGGAATCATTTGACCTGTTAATAGAATGGTAATCTGTTCTATGAATCGCACTTTCTGACAGTCTTTCCAAAAAATTTGCCGCTCTACTTCGAGTACCTATGATGGCCGTGTTTCTGTTGGTGGCATTCAAAGCTCTCACAATATTTGGAAATTCGTCTCTGCGACGAGTGAAACTGATAGTATGATTGTGTCTATTAGGGCGGAAAAGTTCATCATGCTCATCGTGTTGTAACCTGAAATCATTGACAGGATCACTCATTTCTTGACCATCGGACACGTTGTTACGACTGTGGTTACGACGACCAACTTCGTTGTAAGTTTCAAATGTTGGTGTTAGCAATCTTGCACTCAAACGATCAATATCTCTAGAATAAAAGCCATCGTCATCGTCCGAATCCACATCATCTTCCTCCTCATCATCAATGATGTTGTTATTGATACTTCCAATAACAGAACTGCTGGCCCTATTAGTGTTGGTGTTACCGATATTACTGAAAATATTATCATCATGGTCGTTGTTACCACTGTTGTTATGAGTAGTACCGTTGTAGTTGTTATTTCTATCTCTTATGTTCCGGAGTCTCTCACTAGTTGCCTGCAAGTTGTTGGTATAATTCATGAGATCCGCTTCACCAAGATTGTCTTCATCCAACCACGAGTAGTTACCAGATCGATTTCTGATACTGGGGGCGGTGGTTCTAGCATCGCTACTTATTTCTTGGCCCATTGGCCGAATCAAGGAGTCGTCAGGATCCATCACGTCTTGATCTAACTCAGGATCAATGTCAGCATCATCCACTATGGGGTTGTCCACAGGCACCCAGTCAGGATCTGAGTCCAAAGTTGTGTTATCTTGATTTATTAGACTTGATATAGGTATTGTTGAAGGATCGGATGAAGGCATTTCTGCTATGCTTTGTTGAATGCTTGAGAGATGAACAAAATTGGTTGGCCTTTCGCGTTCCACAAAAAAATTGATCAAATAAAGACTTGGGAATACTGATTCAACGAGGTACAGTACTGATTGCCACTACTTGATGGATTTTTTCCATAAAAGTAGCTGAAAGGTCTGAGATGTATATAGTTGATTGTTTATTTGTTATGTCACTCACTTCAACTGGATAATCGTTTTTGGTTCGGCTGAAAATCACGTGAAGAGAACAATTTTCAGCTACACCTGCCTATTTTCCATAGAGAGCCCTTCGGAAACTCTCTACTTACAGTGGGGGTTTTTTAGTCTTTGCCCCCGACTCTAGGCGGACTCCTATCGGAATTTGGAAGGGCTTTGGGCGGAATAGCCCTGCCTTTGGGCTCGTTCTTCTATAAATCACGGAAACAGACACCGCAATCTATCCAGCACAAACATCACAGCCACCATATCAGTTGTGCTATTCGCGAGTCTGACGAATTCGTTTGACAGACGAAAATTTTACTGGAATCCGAACTGAAAGAAATGAAAAGAATTATAACATCCAGATCTCAAAGTTGGCACTAGACTCAATTATAGTTGAATTCTTATCCTTCGGTTCTATAAAGTGAAGCAAAGACTCAAGTTGACACAATATGTCTACATCCCCTTCACCAGATCCGCTCATACAAAGAGCTGCTCACTTCATCGCTAAACATAAAGCCTTGATCACAGTGACAAGTTTAGTTAGTGTTTCTGCTATCAGTTATTATTTGTACAATAACAATGCGAATTTCTCATCCAACTTCAAGAGCTCAGAAACTGCCAAAGCCGACTCCACTGAAGCTTCAAGCAAGAAGAAATCCAAGAAGAAGAAGAAGAAGTCGAATGCGTCCAACTCCAAAGAGTCTTCCTCTACCAACGAAATTTCAACTGATAAGTCGCCTAAGTTGTACCCAGTTGACTCCCAAGGATTGCCATCCATAACGGAGGAAATTGTGTCTGGTTTGTCTGATAGTGAAAAATCTAAGTGGTCATCCCAATTGAAAGAGGACGGTAATGTCGAGTTCAAGAACAAAAATTTCGAGACTGCTATCAAGTATTACACCGCTGCATTACAATTGAAAAAAGACCATGTTTTCTACTCCAATAGATCTGCATGTTATGCATCATTAGATGACCACGAAAATGTCATCCGTGACACAACTGCTGCTTTAGCTTTGAAACCTGATTACTCAAAATGTCTTGTTCGTCGTGCTAACTCATATGAAAAATTAGAGAAATACAACGACGCTATGTTCGACTTGACTGCTTTGACAGTTTATGGTGGTTTCAACAATAAACCTTTAGAGACCTCATTAGAAAGAGTTTTGAAGAAACACTCCATCAAAATTGTTCAAGAAAAATTGAAAAATAGAAAGATTGAATTACCTTCTGCTTCCTCAATTTCATCATTCTTTGGTGCTTTCTTGACCGAATTGACACCAGAAGGAATCTCCGAAAACAGTGAAGTTGGTAGTGGTGATTATTACTTGTACCAAGGGTTACACAATTTAAATATCAACACTCCAGAAAGCTATGAGTTAGCTGATAGTTTCTTCAACCAAGCTATTGAAGCTTACAAATATAGTGAAATCAAACCTGACGATGAAAATGCTGCTAAATGTTCAATCGCATTAGAATACACAAGTGGCTTCAAATTCTTGAAGAATCAAGTATTAGAAGCTTACAACGATATTGAAAAAGCTATCAACTTAATACCAAGATCAAGAACCTATATTTTCTTGGCTTTATTGGCAGCCGATAGATCAGGATTTGAGGAGGCTATTCAGTATTTCAACAAAGCTATAGAGTTAGATGCAAACAATGCTGACATTTACTATCAATTAGGTCAAATGCACTATTTAACAGAGAACTTAGCAAAATCAGAAGAAAACTTCATTAAAGCAAAAGACTTGAACCCAAACAACGTCTACAGTTACATCCAATTGGCTTGTATCTCTTATAAACGTGGAAATTTCCCAGAATCTGAAAACAAATTCTTGGAAGCAAAATTGAAATTCCCAACATCTCCAGAAGTACCAAATTATTATGGTGAGATTTTGGCCGACAAGGGTGAAGTTGCTGCAGCAATCAAACAATTTGACACTGCTATCAGATTACAAGAAGCCGTCCCAGAATACTCAGTAGGTGCAATTCCATTGATCAACAAAGCTTCAATAATTGTTAGAGATGATTTCACAAAATTGAAAGAAGCCGAACAATTGTTAGTGAAAGCAGTGGAAATCGATAACAAGTCAGAGTTAGCCAAGATAACATTGGCCCAATTCAAGTTACAACAAGATGAAGCTGAAGACGCAATTGTATTATTTGAAGAAAGTGTTGACTTAGCTAGATCATTTGATGAAAAGATCCAAGCCACTTCATTCGCAGAAGCTTCAAAAATGCAATTAAGAATCAAAAAAGATCCTTTGTTATCAGCCAAAGTCAAAGAAGTTATGGCTGCTGCGAGCGCTGGTGCTGAAATCCCTTCTTTTTAAATGTATATATCTCTCTCCTCCGTTCCTTCCACTCCCCCCCAATAAAATGTTATCTTACCAGCATTTGTAGTTATAGTTACTGATAGGACCATCCGTTCGACTCAAAAAAAAAATAACCGATCTTTTACGATACACAATTTACATCACTGTTTCACAACGTAAGCGAAAATTAATTCTGAAAATTCAGTCTACAGATGATTGAAGACACAGCATCAACATACGAAGGAAATTTCTTCTTGAAAAAACAACATAGAATAAAAACAGGTATCTCATCAGCGCGAGACATCAAGAAACTATTTATCTAGTTAACTTTCAATAACTCAACTTCGAAAATAAGGGTAGCATTTGGGGGAATCAAACCAGGGAAACCTCTTGAGCCGTAAGCTTCGTGGCCAGGAATGGTTAATCTGGCAACTTCTCCAACCGACAATTTAGGGATGGAGGTGTCCCAGCCCTTGATAACTTGACCAACACCGATGTAACACTGGAATGGCTTGGATCTGTCTCTGGAGGAGTCAAATTTCTTACCATTTTCTAAGGTACCAACGTAATGAATGGTGACTTGGTCTCCGACTTGAGGGAAGGTTTTGCCATCACCTAATTGTTAGTGTTTGCCATACGAATTAAGCGTTCGAGCCGCTATACATACCTGGAGTGAGAATATCAATTTTAGTAGTAGTAGACATGTTGCTGGAGGGAAAGGAGAAAAACTTTCTAGTAGAAACGGCACGAGCGGTTAAAGGGTAAGCAGCAGTAGCTTGTCTGGATAAAAGCGCCAACATTTACTTTTTATAGTGGAACAAAGTCGATTCTGACTTCAAGGTCAACTGAAAGTCCAAGCGGACTTACCAGCTAAAGTTACAACAGAGGTAATTTGGTACCATTAGAGATGGCCATCGACAGGGTAACCCGCATACTACTAACGCTTACATAATCAGCCGCCAGGTTTCGCCACCTAGTCTGGAGTTGTCAATAGGCGCAAGGATCTGAGGGCAGTGACGCTGGAG
The DNA here is from genome assembly GCA_003707825.3 of Cephaloascus fragrans. Lineage (NCBI taxonomy): Eukaryota > Fungi > Ascomycota > Pichiomycetes > Serinales > Cephaloascaceae > Cephaloascus > Cephaloascus fragrans. Next base: position 84,310 of record PPLN03000017.1, read on the forward strand.
CAGTAGGAACGGGCGAATTGAGTTCCTTCAGCTGGTTTGGCTCGTTGTAGCGGCGAATTTGGGACGATTGAGCCAGTTGTACTTGCTGAAGTGGAACATTCCCAGGGGCAAAGTGCTACAAGTTACGCGTATCCGCGCGGAAAACGAGTATAAGCAGCCTGATAAATACGCTGAGAAAGCAAAATCACGGAAAACGACATATTACTAAGCACCGGCGTTATTGCTGACACGGCCGTATACGTCAGCACACCCACGCACCTGCGCTTTCATGAAAATTTTGCACCTTCCCCGTTCAGTATTTCAACTGATATATTTAAAATTCCTTTCCTTTAATTAATTTTGAATCTCCTAACTAACGACAGTAGCAACTTTAATCAAACAACAAAGCCAAAATGGTTGCTTTCACTATTGAACAAATTAGAGGCCTTATGGACAAGGTCACCAATGTCCGTAACATGTCTGTTATTGCCCATGTTGATCACGGTAAATCAACTTTAACTGATTCTTTAGTTCAAAGAGCTGGTATTATTTCTGCTGCCAAAGCTGGTGAAGCCAGATTCACTGATACCAGAAAGGATGAACAAGAGAGAGGTATCACCATCAAGTCTACTGCCATTTCTTTATATGCCGGTATGTCAGATGATGATGTCAAAGAAATCAAACAAAAAACCGTTGGTAACGATTTCTTGATTAACTTGATTGATTCCCCAGGTCACGTTGATTTCTCTTCAGAAGTTACTGCTGCTTTAAGAGTTACCGATGGTGCTTTAGTTGTCGTTGATTGTGTTGAAGGTGTTTGTGTCCAAACCGAAACCGTTTTAAGACAATCTTTAGGTGAAAGAATCAAACCTGTTGTTATCATTAACAAAGTTGATCGTGCTTTATTAGAATTGCAAGTTACCAAAGAAGATTTATATCAATCTTTCGCCAGAACTGTTGAATCTGTCAACGTTATCATCTCTACTTACGTTGACAAATCAGTTGGTGATGTCCAAGTTTACCCAGAACGTGGTACCGTTGCTTTCGGTTCCGGTTTACACGGTTGGGCTTTCACTGTCCGTCAATTTGCTACCAGATACTCCAAAAAATTTGGTGTTGACAGAGTCAAGATGATGGAAAGATTATGGGGTGATTCTTACTTCAACCCAAAAACCAAAAAATGGACCAACAAAGACAAAGACGCTGATGGAAAACCATTAGAAAGAGCTTTCAACATGTTCGTTTTGGACCCAATTTTCAGATTATTCGCTGCTATCATGAACTTCAAAAAAGATGAAATTCCAACTTTATTGACCAAATTAGAAATCAACTTGAAATCTGAAGAAAAAGAATTAGAAGGTAAAGCTTTATTGAAAGTTGTTATGAGAAAATTCTTACCAGCTGCTGATGCTTTGTTGGAAATGATCATTATTCATTTACCATCCCCAGTTACCGCTCAAGCTTACAGAGCTGAAACTTTGTATGAAGGTCCAGCTGATGATGCTTCATGTATCGCTATCAGAGACTGTGATCCAAAAGCTGACTTAATGTTATACGTCTCCAAGATGGTTCCTACCTCTGATAAAGGTAGATTCTACGCTTTCGGTCGTGTTTTCGCCGGTACTGTTAGATCTGGTCAAAAAGTTAGAATTCAAGGTCCAAACTATGTTCCAGGTAAGAAAGATGATTTATTCTTAAAATCTATTCAAAGAACTGTTTTGATGATGGGTAGATTTGTTGAAGCCATTGATGATTGTCCAGCTGGTAATATCATCGGTTTAGTCGGTGTTGATCAATTCTTATTGAAATCTGGTACTATTACCACTAATGAAGCTTCTCACAACATGAAAGTCATGAAATTCTCTGTCTCTCCAGTTGTCCAAGTCGCTGTTGAAGTTAAGAACGCTAACGATTTACCAAAATTAGTCGAAGGTTTAAAGAGATTATCCAAATCCGATCCATGTGTTTTAACTTACTTATCCGAATCTGGTGAACACATTGTTGCTGGTACCGGTGAATTGCATTTAGAAATCTGTCTTTCTGATTTACAAAACGATCACGCTGGTGTTCCATTGAAGATTTCTCCACCAGTTGTTTCTTACAGAGAAACCGTTGAAGGTGAATCTTCAATTGTTGCTTTGTCTAAATCTCCAAACAAGCATAACAGATTATATGTTAAAGCTCAACCAATTGATGAAGAAGTTTCTTTAGCCATTGAAGCTGGAAAAATCAATCCTCGTGATGATTTCAAATTAAGAGCTAGAGTTTTAGCTGACGAATATGGTTGGGAAGTTACCGATGCCAGAAAGATTTGGTGTTTCGGTCCAGATGGTAACGGTCCTAACTTAGTTGTTGATCAAACCAAAGCTGTTCAATACTTATCAGAAATCAAAGATTCTGTTGTTGCTGGTTTCCAATGGGCTACTAAAGAAGGTCCAATCTTAGGTGAAAATGTCAGATCTGTCAGATTAAACATCTTAGATGTCACTTTACACGCTGATTCTATCCATAGAGGTACTGGTCAAATCATGCCAACCATGAGAAGAGTTACCTTTGCATCTATGTTGTTGGCTCAACCAGCTATCCAAGAACCAATCTTCTTGGTTGAAATCCAATGTCCTGAATCTGCTATCGGTGGTATTTACTCCGTTTTGAACAAGAAGCGTGGTCAAGTTATCTCTGAAGAACAAAGACCAGGTACTCCATTATTCACTGTCAAAGCTTACTTACCAGTCAATGAATCTTTCGGTTTTACTGGTGAATTAAGACAAGCTACTGGTGGTCAAGCTTTCCCACAATTAATCTTCGACCATTGGGCCATCTTAGGTGGTGACTGTACCGACCCAACTTCCAAACCTGGTGCTATCGTTGAAGCTAAACGTAAGAGATCTGGTTTGAAACCAGAAGTTCCTGGTTACGAAGAATATTATGATAAATTATAGGTTTCTTGTTTAATTTATTGTTGTTGTTAAATACTTAATATAATCGATTGTCAAACGTTCAAATGATAGGTGTAGCTTCTTGTATGGACTCGTTTTTGGGTCCATCGATCAACCGTATAGAAGTCATTTTATTTGATTTACCCGGTCTCAAAAATAATGCATCGTAAAATAAATTTTTATTTAGGTGAAAAATTGGATAAAAAATTGAATGATATATAAAGAGAAATTGATATTATTCAATAAATACACCAAACCCATTTTTCACAAGAACCTTTTCGTTATGACAATCGAGACAGAACAGCAAGCAGAAGTTAACATAGATACTGCATCACTTGAAACATTGCGTGATATTCTTCTTAATAAGTCCAATAAGGAAACCTTAGCAAACCGTTTCCGTGCTCTCTTCAACCTCAAATCAGTGGGTGGACCAGAAAACGAAGAAGCTGGTAAGGCTATTGATTACATTTCACAATGTTTTCAAGATAAATCTGAACTTTTGAAGCATGAGGTTGCTTACGTTTTGGGTCAAACAAAAAATTTACAAGCTGCCCCTGCTCTTCGTGCTTGTTTAAAAGACACCACTCAACAATGTATGGTTAGACATGAAGCAGCTGAAGCTTTGGGAGCTTTGGGTGACAAAGAATCGTTAAACTTATTGCAAGAGTACCTTAAAAACGATCCTTTGATCGAGATTAGACAAACTTGTGAGCTAGCTATTGAAAGAATCAAGTGGGAGAACTCAGAATCAAAAAAAACCGAGATTTTGGAGACTTCGTTGTATGGCTCCATTGATCCAGCCCCTCCTTTAGCCCTCAATGGCTCTGTTGATAATGGTAAACTTGAGAGGTTGCAGTCAAAATTAAATGACCAAGAAGCTCCGTTGTTTGAAAGATACAGAGCTATGTTCAGATTGAGAGATTTGGGTACAGATGAGGCCTGTTTAGCTTTGGCTACAGGTTTTGATGATCCTTCTGCTTTGTTCAAACATGAAATAGCTTATGTATTTGGTCAATTATGTAACCCAGTAACTGTTCCTTCATTGATCAAGGTTTTGCAAAATACAGCTGAAGCTGGTATGGTGAGACACGAAGCTGCTGAAGCTTTAGGTTCTATTGCAACGGATGAAGTTTTGCCTATTTTGAAGTCTTTTTTGAACGATAAAGATGATGTTGTTAGGGATAGTGCAGTTGTCGCCTTGGATATGTATGAATATGAAAACTCAGATCAAATTGAGTATGCTACTCCTGTCGTTGACAGTTTGTGATTCTACACAATGATAATCTGGACATGTTGATGAGAAAAATGCTTTTTTTTTTTCTTTTTTGTTGTTTTAGAATTGGTTATACTTTATATATTATCATTTGTTGTACTATTGGGTTTCTGAAAAGAATTAATGAATTTTTATTTTTAAGTTACAATGACATATGTATATTACGCGAACTACATCTGACTGATCCCATTGAAATAATCCACAACAAAAATGCAATTTTTAATATAATACATAAAATTAAGCCTATAAAATACCCTTTCTAATAAAAACATGACCAAGAAAAAACCAAAATCAATTATTTGTTCTGAAACGATAACCACAACTCGTACAGGTATAGAAAACAGTGGCACCTTCATCTGCCGATCTCAATTGTAATGTATGATACGACATTTCTTCATTACCACATTGTGGACATTTTTCTTTGATGGTCGCACCTTCTTGTAACTCGTCAGATTTCAAAGAGGTTTTGACAACTGACCTTTTCATTTTCAAAGTGGATGGAAAAGCATCTTCAGAAGATTTGGTTATAACTTTCAAGTTGGAAAATTCTGGTGAACCGTTAGTTTGCATTCTCTGCCAGATTATTCAAAACCTACTCACCTTTAGCACCGAAAGATTTGTGGCACAACGCACATTCTAACTCTTTTTTGTCGGTGACAGAATCAAGCAAATTACCACAGTCAGTACAAAAAATCAAACTACCAACAACCGACATCTCTGACCTTTGTTCTATCAAGTCTATTGATCAAAGAAAATTATCAAGCTTATATAGCAAAAAGTGAAATATAAAATATTTTTTTCTATGTTCTCGTTACGTAATCGGTGAATTTTGTACGGCGGGTAACGTAAATAATTTTCGACGCGAAATCAGTGTTGAAGATTCAAGAAGAATTATAAAGAGCAAAAGCTTTTGAAAGTAAAAAAAAGTATATCGAAAGACGTTCTAATCTGTTTTATTTTGCTTTGATTCACATTCACTATCATAATGGCTCAGCAAATGATGGAGATGCCAGACATGTCCAACGCCATCGTCGCTCAGGATGAGATGGGAAGACCATTTATCATTGTCAGAGAGTACGTATCCATACTAATAATGCCAATCCAACGGCGTTATTGTGGCAAATTTCTTTGAAAAGTTTGTTTACTAACAATTGATAGTCAAGGTCAAAAACAAAGAACCCACGGTATTGAAGCCACAAAGTCACATATTTTAGCAGCCAGGTCCGTTGCTTCTATCGTCAAAACATCATTGGGTCCAAGAGGCCTTGATAAAATTTTGATCAGTCAAGATGGAGAAATCACAATCACAAACGATGGGGCTACTATTTTGGGCCAGATGGACTTGGAGAATCAGATCGCTAAGTTGTTAGTGGAATTATCCAAATCTCAGGATGATGAAATTGGTGATGGTACCACTGGTGTCGTTGTCTTAGCTTCATCATTATTGGATCAAGCGTTAGAGCTAATTGAAAAAGGTATCCATCCAATCAAGATTGCCAACGGATTCGATGAAGCTTGTAAAATTGCTGTTGCCCATTTAGACGCAGTTGCTGATAAAATCAATATCAATAACGAAACAACCGATGAAACTTTATTGAAAGCCGCAAAAACTTCGTTGGGTTCCAAAATTGTTTCCAAATCTCACGAGCAATTTTCTCAAATGGCTGTCGATGCAGTTTTGACTGTTGCTGACTTCGAACGTAAAGATGTGGATTTTGAGTTGATCAAAGTCGAAGGTAAAGTAGGTGGTTCATTAGAAGATTCAGCCTTGATCAGAGGTGTTATATTGGACAAAGACTTTTCACATCCACAGATGCCGAAACAAATTGAAGACGTTAAGTTAGCTATATTGACTTGTCCATTTGAACCTCCCAAACCAAAAACCAAGCATAAGTTAGACATTTCCACAGTTGAAGAATTCAAAAAATTACAAACTTACGAACAAGAAAAATTCACAGATATGATCAAAGATGTTAAAGATTCAGGCGCTAATTTGGTTATTTGTCAATGGGGTTTTGATGATGAAGCAAATCATTTGTTATTACAAAATGATTTACCAGCCGTTAGATGGGTAGGTGGACAAGAATTGGAGTTGATTGCAATTGCAACAAATGGTAGAATTGTGCCTCGTTTCGAAGATTTGAGTGCTGCGAAATTGGGTAAAGCTGGAAGAGTCCGCGAATTAGAATTTGGTACAACAAGAGATAGAATGTTGGTGATTGAAGAATGCTCAAACTCCAAGGCTGTTACATTATTTGTCAGAGGATCAAACAAGATGATTGTTGACGAGGCTATCAGAGCTTTACATGATTCCTTATGTGTTGTTCGTAACTTAATTCGTGATGATAGAGTCGTTTATGGTGGTGGTGCTGCCGAAATTACATGTTCATTGGCCGTTTCTGAAGAAGCTGATAAACAAAAAGGTATAGACCAGTATGCATTCCGTGCGTTCGCTAATGCTTTGGATTGCATCCCTATGGCTTTGGCTGAAAATTCTGGTTTAGACCCAATTGAAACTTTGTCTTCTATAAAGGCTAAGCAGTTGAACGAAAAGAATAGCAATTTAGGTGTGGATTGTTTGGGTAAAGGTACTAATGACATGAAAAAATTATTTGTTATCGATCCATTGATTGGTAAGAAGCAACAATTATTATTAGCCACTCAATTAACCAGAATGATTTTAAAAATCAACAATGTTATTATAAGTGGTAAAGATGAATACTAATGATGATTGTGAATCTTGTATATTCTAGTTTTTAGTTGTTAATTAATAAATCTTAGTGGTTCTTTCGCCGTAGGTTGAAAGCATTTTTTGTCAAAGGATCGATATAATATTTCGTTACAAAACTACATTTTTCAGATATTCATAAGAACGTGTTCGACAATCTAAACACCAGAAATTTTAGGATAGAGAATAAAAATGAAATAATTTATGGTACACTGAACAAAGAAAAGTTACGAACAATATTTGGCCCGTACTCATCGTAATCTTGTTTGGTGTGACAGTAAGACTTAAACTCAGATGTTTGAGCTAATAAGGAACCACCAAACCAAACGGCATTACGTTGTCTTCTATGACTTATAACTTGAACATCAACACCACCAGATCTCGCACCAGATAATTTTTCAGATAACTCAATTCTTTCTTTGACCAAATCTTTGATATCTCTTTGTAATCTACGGCCAAAATCCTTGAACATGGTTGAACCACCACTCAAAACGATGTTTTTGTATAAACCTTTTCTGACATCAATTGGTGATGCTTGGATCACTTGGTCAACGACAGTTGGTAACGGAGTCAAAAAGTCAGAAGATGCAATTTCTGGATTGAAAAAAATTTCAGGAGCTAAAAATCTCTCATATCCTACATCTACGACTTTTTTGGATCTAGTTGTTTCAACGATGTATTGAGCGAACTTTTCGGGTTCCCTGTCGAATTTATTGAACTCTTTGACAATATCAGGACAAACATAACAGAATTGCTGCTTGATATTTTCTGCGGTTTTCAAAGAAGTGTCAGCTTCACCCCTGTCTCTCAACAAATTCTGAATAAATGATGTGATATCACGACCTGCAATAGGAATATTTTTTATAGCAGAACCAATAACATATCCTTCAGCTACTGGGATAACATGGGTCACACCATCACCAGAGTCGATAACGGTACCAGTCAATGATCTGTCCTGAACTTTGGCTGAAGTCCAGGATGCTGCTAAAGCTAAAACAGCTTGCACAGCTATGTAAAGACCAGCACAATTGAAAGACTCAAACATGATTTCGGCAGTATTCTCTCTATTTTCGGGAGGATTCAAAGGTGGTTCAGTCAATAAAAAATAGTGATCTTCTGGTTCACATCTCAAATATTTGAAAATTGAGTTCTCCCAAAATCTTTCCATATGATCCCAATTCTCAATCTGTCCATGTTTGATTGGATATGACAAACTGTAGTGTGGACCATTTGTTGCCGATAAAGCTTCATCACCAATGAAGAAATCTAAATCTTCCATCCCTCTTTTGGATGATAAAGAAGATCCAGATGACGAAGCATTCAAGAATGATGGTTTACTGGGAGGAGCAGGCTTTCCTGATGTACTTGACGATGATCTCGTAGCTATAGCTGTTGGAAATATGAAAGATGGAGAATCGTTTCCGGCAAAACCCAACTTGGTTAAACCAGTACCGCTGGTTCAAAGTTAGTATATGCTAGGTTAAGCTGTAATACTTCAAAGGAGCGATGTGAGTGTTCATCTATCAGTGTCAACCACGATCGATCAATCAATTTGAGGAACAAAACTTCTTCACCGCCCAATTGACATCCTCCGAGAATACGCTGTGGTACAGGCAAATCATAAGAGTCTATCTCTATACTTACTTATCTAAAGTTGTTAGTACTTGATTAATCAAAATAACAAGAAAAATCCGCCAAATTTATTCACTTTTTACTTACCCATGACAACAGCCGGGGTTCCCATACTACTCATTGTGTATTTCTCTTTGTATGTTCTACTAACCTTTCAAGCCTTCAAAAGATAGTGTTATTTCGATATCATGAAGGAAATCAATCAGGCGATTTGGCTTAGATAGAATTTAGGAGTAGCAAACCAGTGTTACCCGACACCCACCGTCATCTTAATTATAAGCGAATTCGAACTTCAAATCATGAACTAAAACAAATACTCTTTTTAACACAATAAAAGCTCAATTATCTACCGCTGAAGCAGAGTATAACACACTCTTCGAGAATGTCTGCAGAAATTGTGGATGGATTGGCGCTTTCGCAGATTTTTGAAGGGCTAAAGTCCAAGTATGTTTCTTTAATTAACACATTTACGTAAATGATAGGCAGGCTTTACTAACATGAAAACAGAAACGAGGATGAGAGAAATAGAAATGCAGTGGAGTTGAAAAATTACCTTGCGTACATCTTCAGAGATTTGTCGCTGGATCAATTCAATAGATACAATAATGATATAAACAAGAAAATATTTGAGTATTTGCATGGAAACGATCTGTACGAAAAGTTAGGTGGTATTGCTGCTTTGAGTGAATTGATTGATAACGATGGCGGAGATGAGAATGCCACGAAAACCACAAGATTCTCCAATTACCTTAGAAGTTTAGTCCTCTCCAATGACCTAGAAGTGATGAGAGCAGCTACGAAAACATTAGGGAAATTGGTCATACCAGGTGGTGGTTTGGCTACTGAATTGGTTGAATACGAGGCAAAGAAATCCTTAGAGTGGCTACAGACAGAAAGACAAGATAATAGAAGGCACGCAGCTGTTCTTACTTTAAGTGCCTTGGCTGACAATGCGCCAACACTCGTATACGGGTACGTCAACCAAATTTTAGAAAGCATATGGGGCCCGTTGAGGGATCCCAAACTAGTCATTAGAATTGACGCAGCTATCACTTTACAGAAATGTTTAGACATCATATACGATAGGGATGTTGCGTTGAGGAAAAAATGGTTCGATAGATTGATTGATGGAGCGTCGTACGGATTCAAAATGAATACTAATGAATCCATACATGGGTCTCTTTTAGTTTTAAGTGAGTTAGTAAGAAAAAACTTCAAGATGTCTTCTGAAAGGTATGATGAGATTTATGAAATTTCCATGAAATACAAAGACCACAAATATCATATCATTAGACAAGAAATTACCAGTATCATTCCATTACTTGCTAAAGCTAACACAGCGAGGTTCACCGATAGATATTTACATAGAACTTTGTCCTATTATTTATCACAGTTAAAAAAAGACAAGGATAAAACAGCTATTTTGATATCAATCGGAAACATTGCTTATCAAGTAGGCGGACAAATGGCCACTTACATGGATGCGATTTTGGACAACGTCAGAGAAGGCCTTTCTTCTAGATCAAGGAACAAGAAAGAAATAGAGCCAGCCATTTTCTACTGTATAGGAAAGTTGGCAACGGCTGTTGGTCCTGCATTAACTAAACATTTACAGAGAGATATTTTGGATATGGTGTTTAGCTGTTCATTATCATATAATATGCAGCAAACCTTACAAATTCTTACGGAAAAAATACCACCTTTAGTAAAGGCTGTTATTGAAAAGCTTATCAATATATTGAGTGCATGTCTATCTGGTTACACATTTGTTGTTCCTGGGGCACCGAACTCAGCTAAATCTACTAACGCCGTTCTTGCTAGGGAATATAGAGAAAATATGCTTGCTCGTGATGGAATTGAAATTAATGAGTATAATGATGTCGCAATTATCATCAGAGCTTTGAAGATGTTGAACTTTTTTGATTTCCGAAGCTTTCAGTTAAATGAGTTTGTGAGATATTGTGTGATTACGTACATAGAACATGACAATTCAGAAGTTAGAAAGAATTCCGCAATAACTTCCTGCAACTTATTTTTGAAAGATAAAGTGAACTCCAAGGTAGCAACATATAGTCTTGCAGCTCTGAACGAAATACTCGATAAGTTGTTATCCATTGCCATTACTGACCCCGTTTCGGAGATCAGACTTCAAGTGTTGGAATCTTTGGGTGAAGAATTCGACCAACAGCTAGCACAAGCTGATAACGTTAGATTACTTTTTATCGCTTTGAACGATGAAGTCTCTAGTATCAGAAAGGTTGCTATAAGAATCATAGGAAGATTGTCTTCCACCAATCCAGCATATATCATTCCATCTTTGAGAAAAACTTTGATTCAGTTATTAACAAGATTAGAATACTCAACAGAAAGCCGAAAGAGAGAGGAAAGCGCTAACCTATTATCTATATTAATTAGTAGCTGTGAAGACTTAGCGAAACCTTACGTAAAGCCTATAATTGATGTTTTGGTTGATAAAGCAAAAGACCCTAGTTCATCCGTGGCTGCCAGTTCTATTGCAGCCCTAGGTGATATAGCTATAGTTGGTGGTGAGGATTTGATCCCTTCGATTCCTTTGCTAATGCCATTATTCTTGGAGACATTTCAAGATCAAAGCTCCTCATTCAAAAGAAATGCAGCCTTGAAGACGCTTGGTCGATTAGCCAGCGCATCTGGATATGTTATACAGCCATTATTAGATTATCCCCAATTGTTGGGTATGCTAGTTGGAATTCTCAAATTGGAGACCTCATCTGATATTAGGAGAGAAACCGTTAGATTGCTAGGTATTCTTGGTGCGTTAGACCCATACAAGCATCGTGAAGTGGAAAGGAACGCAAGCAATTTACAGGTTGAGCAAAATGCACCACCAGTTGATATCGCATTATTGATGCAAGGCTTGTCGCCTTCAAACGATGAATATTATCCGTCTGTTGCTGTCAATACATTAATGAAAATCCTCAAAGATAATTCTTTGAGTAGTCACCATAACAAGGTTATTCAAGCCATTATGTATATTTTTCAAACTTTGGGATTGAGATGCGTTTCGTTTTTACCTCAAATCATCCCAGGTATAGTGACCGTTATGCAAAGTTGTCAACCTGCTATGCTTAAGTTTTACTTTCAACAATTGAGTGCACTTATTTTAATTGTGAAACAACATATAAGGCCTCTTTTGGGTGATGTATTCAAAGTGATCAAGGAATTTTTTTCTCATAATGGTATCAACTTGAAGGTCATCATCATATCATTAATTGAGTCAATTTCGATAGCTTTGGAAAGTGAGTTCAAGATGTTTTTACCAGAAGTTTTGACGTTGTTGTTGAAAGTTTTTGATGAGGAAATGTCGGACAAAGCTGACAAGAGTGACATATCTATCAATGTTTTGAAAGCTTTCGTGATTTTTGGTTCTAATATTGAGGAATACGTACATATAATTGTCCCCAATATAGTCAAATTGTTTGAAATGGGTCTGGTACCAGTGAGAAAGGCTGCAATAGAGACGATTGGAAGACTTTCAAAGAAAGTGGCTTTGAATGATATGGCTTCGAGAATCATACATCCTCTTTTGAGGGTTTTAGCCACTCCCAATGATGAGTTGAGAAGGACAGCAATGAACACGATAAGTTTGCTTTTGCTACAATTGGGAAGTGAATTTACTGTTTTTATTCCAGTCATAAACAAAGTCATAATCCAGCAAAAAATTCACTCCACGATTTATGATCAGCTACTTACAAAACTATTGAATGGTGAACCATTACCCACTGGTTTAAACATTTATAAAGATTCTCCTAGTACTGCCAGATCTGATCTTCCGGAAATTGATATGCCTTCGAAAAAATTACCAGTCAATCAGCAAGTCTTGAAAAATGCATGGGATTGTACACAACGTCGTACTAAAGAAGATTGGCAAGAATGGATTGGCAGGTTGAGTAAGGAACTTTTGAAGCAAAGTCCTTCTCATGCATTAAGAGCTTGTGCTGGTTTGGCTTCTGATTATTATCCATTAGCAAAAGAGTTATTCAACGCAAGTTTTGCTAGTTGTTGGCCCGAATTATACTCACAGAATCAGGAAGATTTGATTCATTCGTTGTGTATTGCGTTATCATCACCAAATAATCCCCCAGAAATTCATCAAATATTGCTTAACTTAGCAGAATTCATGGAACGAGATGAAAAACATTTACCAATAAGCATTTCCACTTTGGGGCAATATGCGCAACGTTGCCATGCTTATGCCAAAGCGTTGCATTATAAAGAGTTGGAGTTTTATGAAGAACCTACAGCTCCTACCATAGAATCATTGATTACTATCAATAATTATTTGCAACAGTCAGATGCAGCTGTTGGTATTTTGAAGCATGCACAATTACACCATGATTTACAATTGAAGGAGTCGTGGTATGAGAAATTACAAGAATGGGATGATGCGTTGAAAGCTTACAATGATAGATTGCTAGTCGAACCAGATAATATGGAAGTCACAATGGGTAAAATGAGATGTTTGCATGCTCTAGGCGAATGGGATCAGTTGGCTAAATTGTCTCAAGAAAAATGGAGAACAGCTTCAAACGAAACCAGACGTCAACTTGCTCCCTTAGCAGCAGCTGCTGCTTGGGGTGTTGGTGACTGGAAAACAATAGATTCATTTATTAGTGTCATGAAAGTTCAATCACCCGATAAGGCTTTCTTTAATGCTATTTCTTATTTACACAGGAGTGATTTTCAAAGGGCTTCGGATTACATAGCAAAAGCCAGGGATTTGTTGGTCACTGAAATAACAGCTTTGGTAAGTGAAAGTTACAATAGGGCCTACGGTGTTGTTGTAAGAGTGCAAATGTTGGCTGAACTAGAAGAAATAATACAATATAAAAAATTGCCTGAAGTATCTTCCAAGAAGGATGTTATGAGAGCTACTTGGAATAAAAGATTACTAGGCTGTCAAAGAAATGTTGACATATGGCAAAGAATGTTAAAAGTTCGTGCTTTAGTTATAAGTCCTAAGCAGGACATGGATATGTGGATAAAATTCGCCAATCTTTGTCGTAAATCTGGAAGGTTAAATATAGCTGAAAAGTCGTTGAACTTATTGTTGGAACCGGGTACAGGTACACCGGATAATCCATCTAGAGCACCTCCTCAAGTAGTGTATGCTCAACTAAAATACATGTGGGCAAAAGGACAACAACGAGAGGCTCTCGGTCATCTAATAGATTTCACCACAAGAATGTCACACGATTTAGGTTTGAATCCGAACGACTTGATAACACAACCATTGCCGTCTGAAGGACCCGGTATTCCAAAACATGTCGAAGAGTATACTAAACTATTAGCCAGATGCTTTTTGAAGCAAGGTGAGTGGCAAATTGCTTTGAATGGAAACTGGAGAACAGAATCATCTGAAATAATTTTGGGTGCTTATCTTTTAGCAACTCATTTCGATAACAAATGGTATAAAGCATGGCATAATTGGGCACTCGCTAATTTTGAAGTGATTTCGCTTTATAGTATTCAAACTAATAAGTCAGGTCTGAACTCAGATGCTATCATTAAAGATGACGATCAAACTGAAGAACAAGATCAAATCAATGAAAGTGCTGAAGTTTCAGTTGAAGTTATACAAAGACATGTTGTTCCAGCTATAAAAGGATTTTTCCATTCTGTATCATTATCAAGCTCAAACTCTTTGCAAGATACTCTTCGTTTGTTAACCTTATGGTTCAAATTTGGTGGTTTTGCTGACGCAGCACAAACTATGCGTGTGGGATTTGGTATGATCACCATCGATAGCTGGTTGCAAGTGATTCCTCAATTGATTTCTCGGATTCATCAACCAAATAAAACAGTTAGTAGTGCATTGCTAGGATTATTGGCTGATTTAGGTAGAGCTCATCCACAGGCTTTAGTTTTCCCATTGGCGGTTGCCAATAAATCAGAGAGTGCTAGCCGTAAAGAAGCTGCACTTTCAATAATAACAAAGATGCGCCTTCATTCTGCCAACTTGATCAATGAAGCTGAATTGGTCAGTAACGAGTTGATTGAAGTCGCAGTATCGTGGTATGAGATCTGGCGTGAAGCCCTTGAAGAAGCATCCAAAGTTCATTTCTTCGAACACAATACCGAAAGAATGATTGAAATTTTAGATGAAGCACATTTAATTCTTTTGGAAGGACCTAAAACATTACGTGATTCGTCTTTCAACAACATATATGGGAGAGAGCTTACCGATGCTCATGAATGGATTGTTAATTATCGTCGCACAAAGGACTTAGCCAGTTTGAATCAAGCCTGGGACATTTATAGAAATGTTTGGAATCGTATTCTTCTTCAACTCAATTTACACCTGACATTCGACTTAGCTTCAGTCACACCAAAATTAGATGAAGCACGTAACCTAGAGCTTGCTGTTCCTGGTACATACGAGGCAGGCAAACCGGTTGTTAAAATTGTTAAATTTGAGCAGGTTGTGACTATTATATTGTCCAAACAAAGACCAAGAAAAATAGCATGCCAAGGAAGTGATGGTAAAGAGTATCAATTTGTTTTGAAAGGTCATGAAGATATCCGTCAAGATAATTTGGTTATGCAGCTATTAGGTTTGGTAAACACCTTATTAACAAATGATGCAGAATGTTTCAAAAGACATCTCGATATCTGTCAATATCCTGCCATCCCCTTATCTCCAAAAGTTGGATTGTTGGGATGGGTTCCGAATAGTGACACATTGCATGCTTTGATAGCAGAATACCGTGATCCGAGAAACATATTGATTGGTCATGAGCAACAAAAAATGACACTGGTTGCTCCAGACTACGTCAAATTATGTTTATTACAACAAGTGGAAGCTTTCACATATACGCTTGACAACACGAGAAGTCAAGACATATTCAAGGTGTTATGGCTCAAATCGAAATCAGCAGAAGCTTGGTTGGATCGTCGTACTACCTACACTAGATCGTTAGCCGTAATGTCGATGGTAGGCTACATTTTGGGTTTAGGTGATCGTCATCCTTCAAACCTTATGCTTGATCGTATGACTGGTAAAGTAGTTCACATTGATTTTGGTGATTGTTTCGAAGCTGCTATGTTGCGTGAGAAGTTTCCAGAAAAAGTTCCTTTCAGATTGACTCGTATGTTGACTTATGCCATGGAAGTAAGTGGTATTGAAGGCAGTTTCCGTATTACTTGTGAGCATGTTATGAGAGTATTGAGAGATAATAAAGAGTCTTTGATGGCCATTTTGGAAGCTTTTGCTTACGATCCCCTTATCAATTGGGGATTTAATTTCCCAGCACATGTTATTGCAGAGGCCACAGGTATCAAAATACAACAAGTTGATGTTGCTGATCTAATGAGACGCGGCCAAATCGATGAAGTAGAAGCTGCTAGATTAGCCAAACAGAATGATATTGAAATTCGTAATGCCCGTGCAGCAATGGTTTTAAAGAGAATCACTGACAAATTGACAGGTAATGACATCCGCCGTTTCAGTGAGCTAGATATCCCTACTCAGGTCGATAAGTTGATTCAGCAAGCTACCGCTGTAGAAAATTTGTGT
This sequence comes from Cephaloascus fragrans, assembly GCA_003707825.3. NCBI lineage: Eukaryota > Fungi > Ascomycota > Pichiomycetes > Serinales > Cephaloascaceae > Cephaloascus > Cephaloascus fragrans. Next base: position 100,416 of record PPLN03000017.1, read on the forward strand.
CAGCATTACTCGGGTTGGTGTTCATTTTGGTGATGAAATAAGGATAGTTCTATTATAGAAGAGAAGGGTTTACACTTGTTAATGTTGGATTTTTTAGTTATACAGTTTTCAATTTCAAGTTTCAATTCAACACGATTGTTACATTATTTATGTTAATCTACATGTGCTGATTCACATGCTTTGTAGCGGAACAATTTTCTATTATTTCAAGCTTCCACCGAAAGCTTATGCACTATTTCTTCCCAATATGTTATGAGTTTGTGATTATCCGTTAACTCCAAGCTATTGCCAAAATACCCCTTGGACAATACCTTGGTTATGTGCAACTCCTTTTTAGCTCGCTCAAACAATGATGTCGCATCTTCCCCTGTGGATGGGCTATTCGCTAAGTGGTACAACTGAGCCAATATCGAACCGACTTTGAGAGCGAGAGCAGCACCATCGGGATACGCTTGGTCAAATCCCTGTTGCAAGCTTCTTTCTTTGGCAGAAGCGAGCCCATCCAAATAGCCCTGTTTGGCATGTGTTCTTTTTAAAGCGGAAATTTCCACATGTTCCGAGCTCTGTACTGAATTTGTACCATAGTGGTCTTCGGAGTCTGCCTGCTGGGCGTCTCTCATAAAATACGACTCATCTTGCACATCATCCCATATATCTATGTCTGTGCTTTGATTTTGTTCTGTGTCAGACTTCTTGGAACAAGAGCACGGTGTTTTGTGCAGATCAGACATTTGCCTCCTTTCCAGATCTTCATCAAATATGGTACAAAATTGTAGCTAAACTGAAATATCTGAAAAACTGGGTCGGTAAAACGGGTAATACCATTTTGATAAGATAATTTTAATTGCTGAAATTTGGAAATGCGAAGGAGCCAAATAAAGGTAAATATAACTTTACACAAAACCGTTATAGCAACAACACATTTCGATCTGTTGCTAGTGTTGGTTTTTGATTGTACTAAAGGCATTAGGTGATTCATTGGCTTTGGTCATTTCATTTTAGGCGTGTTCTTTCAGGTTATAATTTGTCGGCGGCAATTCGCGTTAAGTGGAGGAAACGGGTGCTGGTTATCAAAATTACTTGTTGTCTAGCATCAATAGACAAGAAACAGACACGAGAGATATTTTCATTCATCAAGCATACTCAACCACGTTTTTCAAATCAGACAAACATTTTAACTTTCAGTTTTAGACGCTCGAAAAAAGCAAATACACTTAATCACTACTCATTACCGAATATTTGACTCAAAAATGGCTGATATAGTAACACAAGCTACTCCAGATGCTCACTACAGCACCATATCACACGAAGAGACTGATTTCAATGCTCAAATTCACTTGGATATAAGAGGTGTTCACTTCACGATAACAAGAGACGAATTAATGAGTTTACCGGAAAGCATCTTGTTGTGTCTTTTTCCCAATGGAGTTTTCGTTGACATAGATGGTAACGTCATTACCAATTTAACTGAAAACGATGTTGTGTATGTTAATTATGATCCTCAATGCTTCCAGTATATATTGGGCTCATTTTCGGAAGCCGCTAAAGAGTTACCTCCAAACCATCAACATGACTCATATGATAACTATACGACCGACGCACATGTTCTCGAGCATAAACCAGCTATAATAGTTTTAAGGGAAGATTTAGATTACTATTGTATTCCTCCTATTAAGGGTTTAACCAAACAGCAAATGAAATCGATTAAATTGGCTGCTGGCAGTGTTTTAGTTGAAAGTAATGAAATTTTTCGCGGCTTGGGTTATGCACCTGGCACAAACTTAGGTCCAGCAGAACAACATCTATTAGATATGTTGTGTTCTTCAGGGTTTGACATCACAGGTTTATGGGGTCACAGATCCATGGAACCAGGTAAGACTGTTGTTAATTCGTTATCTTTAGTTCGCCTTCATCATGCGGAACCGACTCCTATCCCTACTTCACCTTCATCTCCATCTTTGAAGCCAATTACTTCGAATGGTTCGATTTCAAATTCTAGGAAATCACGTTTCGCTTCGTTGGCTAACAGCGCTAGATCTGCTTCAAGGTCACTTTCAAGAAATCGTTCACCTTCAAAATCTGAAAACTCAACTTCCACAAAATTATTATTGTTTTGGCGTAAGCCCGCTAGAAAGTGCTGGTGGTCCCATCAAATTGTTGACATTGAGATTCCAAACGTTTTGGCTAACGGCAATCATGATCAGACAACTAGTGATAAGGTGACTATTAGAGTTCATATAAGGCGCGTTTGGACTCTTGAACTCTCTGTGATAGGAGTTCATTAAACTATTCATAGATTTACTTTACAGTTTGGAATTTTCCATTGATAAAAATTATGTATTATAGTTCATAGTTTCCTAAGGAGAACTTATTTATTAGTATTATTACTCTTTTTCATAGAAGTTGCTTGTTATAATCGTTCATATTTAAAATTTTTATTCATACTTTCGTTTTTTTCGTAAATCATACAACTCAGCACGATAGCAAACAAATACAATATAAACTTACATTTGGGTAAAAAATTTCATTATTGTACATTAAAAAGTGAGAAAAAGCAAATCAAAAAGCAGCTCCATCGAGGAAATCAAAACAAAAACAATATGATTTAGAAACAGGTTTCAGTGGATGGAATGATCCAATAATTCACGACTCTGTTCAATGTCTGGATGTTCATATATGTTTTCATTGATGTTATTCTCGTGAGCATATCCTCCAGATGTAGATTGTCTACCGTCTCTAGAAGATCTGGCCGAGGAAATAGCTGAAGATCTAACAGAATTGTCATTATTCTCATCGCCGAAAGCATCATCCGCAATATCAATATCAAGCCCATTGGCCAAATCTCTGGCAACTCTTTCTTCGATATCAGTAATATCTGCAGCCCCATACCACGAAATAACAGCAATACCCAAAAAACCCGATATACAAGAGAAAACAATTGCAACGTATCCCTTTGCTGTAAAGCCACTAGGCAAAGCCTTAACCTGAACATTCTGTCCTGTCAAGTCCAAAAAGTTTTCAGAATTACCAGCAGCATTTGCAGAAGTTGGAATACCATTTTTGACACACATGTCCAAGTAATTGTCAGTGAGTTTCTGGGAATCCGTTGCTTGTAAAGTTAAGGGATCCTCAATCAAAACTATAGCTAACCCTTGGGTCAAATGCCATTCAATGTGGCAATGGAAAAACCAAACACCTGGATTATCTGCTTTGAACCTAAGCACTATGTAAGCTTGAGGGTTTATATAAAAAACATCTCTTCTCATGGGGTACATTGGAAAATCAGGAAGTTCTGACGCGTTGTATGGAACAGGATCACCCTCTGTTGTTCCTGGTATTCTTGCTATGGCTTGAAAAGCATGGCCATGAAGATGAAAAGGATGTCTACCTGTATCGTAGTTATTGACAACAATTTCAATGACTTCATCCTTCTGAAGAACAAAAGAGTTAACATTAGTACCGTAAACCAAAGGGTTGGTAGCAAGATCACCCGCTGACATGGCAGTAACTAAGGTTGGAACTTTAGGCTTGGTATAAGTGATGTTATTGAAAAAAGCATAATTGATACCATTTCCTAAGTTTGTCATAACAACGTCGACAACAATTTGATAATCTGGTTCATCCAATAGCTCGATGGCATCAATAGGATGTAAGTAAAAATCATCCAAAAAGTCATCTATAGAATCAACATAGTACTGTTCTGGAGTTGCATTTGAGTCGTCGTAACTCATAACATTGGTGACGTTTACGACTAAATCGGATGGCACAATATCCAATAAGTTTTGATCAACAGCTTGCATAAATGCATAGTTTTTGGATGTATCATTCTTGGTTGTAATCAAACAAGAATAACGTTGAGCAACAGCAATATACAACATGTCCGTGGTGTTTTTTTCGACATAAATACCATCAACCTCAACGACTGTGAAGTTATGGTCTTCAATGTAAAGATACTGAGAGACAAAAACACCTAAATTCACTATTCTAAGCAAATAAGTTTTGCCAGGTTCAACGTGCCATGTGTTGTTCATGGTATCATTCATGAGGAAATTTTTTGGAAGAGGTTCAGCGCCTGTAGGATTATAGACACTTAAGAAAGATGGAATAATTGTATTATAGTCGTCATGGTACCAGTCACTAATTGATAAAACTACTTCCTCATCATATTCGTAGGGGAAATCGTCGTCTTCTATTATAAATGGAGCTCTCATACCATCACCATATTGACCACCTGTATGAGAATGATACCAGAATGTACCTACTTGGGTGAGGGTGAAGTTATACAACATGGTTTCACCGGGAGGGATTGGACATTGGGTGACCATTTCTGGCCCATCCATTTGATTCGATCCATTTTGAAATAAACCGTGGAAATGTAAAGTTGTGTTTTGATCAGTGAATCCGTTGGTAAGATATAAATTGATGGTATCTCCTTTCTTTGCTCTAAGAGTGGGTAAAGGCCATTCCCCGTTAAAACCAATGACTTGTCTTTCGAAAGTACCATCGGGATTAGCATCTACCCAGCCTGTAGTGAAATTCCAAACATGTGTTTCAGCAACTGAGACTTTGAAAATACTAGTTAGCACAGCTAACAACAACAAATTAAAAAGCATAACGCTGAATTTCAAAATCTTTTCTGTATATCGAGAATGAAAAATGAAGAAAACGCAAATGCACAAGAAAACCTCTATTTATATGAGATGGAAAAGATTACAAATTTTTTATTGGGTTGAAAAAAAACGCATTAGAGGAATCTGATGGATCTGATAATTCGGTGAATAATTGCTAGCGATAGATAATATTTGACTTTAGTAAGGCAAATGTTACATATTAATTGGGACTAACCGTATATCTCAACCACAGCAAGAACTGCCAGTAGAAGCGGCAGCATAATATTTATGTACAATGCAAGAAATAAACCAATTATAAGTGAGAATTTGAGAGTATTATGTTTCTATGACCGTTATACATTTTGTAACTATTAGAAATATCCGACTACCGGTCACAATGTTTCCGGTATCACACCAAAAATGGATGGCTTCAACCTTATACTTCTTCAAATATGTCATTATAAAGATTCAGTTCCAGGAAGTGGTCTTTGGGTTATGCTAAACAGTAGCAGTTCAATTAGAAGCTCGAAAAAAGCGTTGGCTTGAGTAATGTTCACGGTTGAAGCAGTCGAAGAAGGACGTATCTTCGCGAGACAGAAGTAATATTTTTCCATATCAACTCCTATAAAAGTTCAGCTTGTTTGCCAGAAGCAATCAGATGAAATGTTTGGATTCAAGCAGTAGTGCATAAATTTTTTCAAGAAAGAGCTTTCTCTCGTATACAATAAAGAAATTGTTTGCGTGGGGGTTCATTTTCGAGCTAGTCTGGATGGGGCTTTTTATCAACTCAATATTAAGACCCACTAAAAATCATTGATGAACATCGCTAGCATGTTTAGTCATTAAATTATTAGAAGTGGTTCGTTTTCTCGTCACTACCGGTTTTTCCCTTCATTGGCTGCAAATCTAAAGCGAGCTCTTCCTGCACGATGGGAGGCATGAAAAAATATGTGATATTGTTACTTCATTGGGACTCGAAGTTAAAAACGAGTACGGCTCAGAACACTAACCTTGATATACACATAATGCCCTTTTTTAGTAAGTCTGTCTGATGGGCAAACAAATAAAACACTCAGAAAGCCCTGAAGTCTACTCAAATAGGGTAGCAGATTAGTTTGAATCAAAAAACGTCGATAATTGGTCACCGCTTCTGAAAATTTGGCATAGAAACGTTTATACAGAGCGTGGAAACCGCACTTGGAAAGAGAAGAAATGTTTGTGATCAAAATGTGAGCTCTGAAGTGAAACTTAATGCTATAACTGAAAATAATGCCGCTCATTTAATCGTTCGTAACTTCCAAGTCGTGGTTTCTATCTTTTGTTACCCAATAAACTCTACCGTTGCTAGTTTCGCCAGCTATTCCACCATACATAGCAGTCCTCTGTATAAGCTCGCAATAGCTGTTCTCGTAGATGGATTGTTGATGTCAATTCTACGTTCACGCAGCCAAAAAAAAAACCCCAGGCATCCACCGCAATGAGATAAAGCGAGCCAAGAAGCCAAGGAATTTTCAGTTCCTAGCCAAGAACTTCCAAAAAGACAAGCTTTTTGTGGAAAAACTTGGTCCAGCATCAACATCTTCATCAAAATAACATAATCGTATTTTACTAGATTCAAAACCCCAATTAAAAGAGTTCTCTTTTCAATAGCAATTAAAAGGTCATTGAATGACTATAGACCCACCAATAAATGGATTCTGAAATTGGAAAAGTATCCTTAACGTAAGCTCAACTTTCTCCGAGTAAACAGCGAAATACGCGGCTTAATGTAGGTCGGTAAAGGGTCGTTTGTATTTTGGCTGAAACCGAAATTAAAATCGGATTTTGTTTTGCGGGACACCTAAAAACACGTGATGATGCTCGGAATATACGAACCACCTTTCACTAGAAGTTTTTGAAGTACCATGTAGTTTGAGTTGAGTGAAATGCATTAGGCTATTTGATAAATCATCAATGGAATGCAGAGAAGATTATTTTTTTTTTTATTGGCTTGTCACTAGAATAAATTTCAAAGACGTATAAATATTATGGCATTGTACCCCCAAGGGAAGAATCAAATACAAAGTGGAAGCTTTCCAAACATTTTGTTTGGTAAAAAGAATGAGTTTTTTTTTTATGACTACTATTGGCTTAGGCATATAATATAAGGCTCTTTTTCAATTCTGGAAACAAGAAAGTGTCCTAGAAAGGTGTGTAGGCTTGTAACTATCAGCTGTGAACAAATTTCAGGACGGGGGATTAGTAGATAATCGCGCAAAAGCTGCGATTACTTCCCTACTCAAAGGTGGATAGTTTGTGATATGTAATTGAAGCCAGTGTTTTGTCTGACTTAGCATCAATATGCGCTTGCTTTAGTCCTTCTTATGTAAAAACTGTTTCCAAGAAAAGAATGATAAAATTTCAAGGAACAAAAATGGTTTTTGTTCATTGTTCGAACAGTAAGTCAAAAAATATACAACATAGCACCATTATCAACTCTCTTATACCTCTTGTATTGTCTTCTATGAAGCGACTATCTTAAATGATCCATTGAATGGTGTACAGAATCGGCATGCTTATATATTGCAACTCAAGGCACTTACCCGGATACGATCAGACCAGAGATCAGAGTATAATTATGTTCAGGGGATGTGTGGTGGAGACATTTCGACAAAGAAGCAATCATACTCCTTGATCTTACAATCAATCAGACGGTTAGTGTTTTTTTCTTATATAAGAGCTTTCAGACTGCTGAAAGTGCTGTCATTTACAGCTCATATCCACTAGTTTCGGCAATATAATTTTCATATGTTTGTTATTTTACACAAATATAATTGTCAGTGAAAGTTCCAATCTAGCTTGAAATGATTGTTTTTTCAAAGCTAGCTTTGCTCTCAATGGCTCTATTGTTAAAACTTTTTCTAGTGTCGGGTTTGGCTCTTGTTATGATTAGTTGTGTGGTGTTTCTATTGATTGGCCCAGTTGCATACTATACACAAAAAGTCGTAATTCAAATCAATCAGCAAGTCATCTGTGACTCGATAGAAGAACCAGCACAAGATATAGAGATAATAACGGAAGAAACCAATTTAGTCAAACTGAAAATTTATAACCTGAAACCTGTATTACGGATGTTGACACTTGAGCAATACATGAATTTGTTTGTTTATAATCAGAATACTTCGTTCAAATGGTATCCCATCCTAGTATTCACAAGAGGGTTTATCAAAGATATGCTGATGTTGCGTGTTATTTTTAGGGAATTCAAATATAGGGATATCAAGAACAATAAGACTCTAAAAGCCTTCCAACATCTGACACCGGCTAACGTGAAGAAGACCCTTCCCCTTGTAAATAGCATGGAAAGCACACCGGCACCTATCGCTCAAAAGCCAGACTCCTCCGTGAAGCGCTTGAAATTAGAGAATAAACAGAAGGAATCGAAATTGGCTAAAAACATCAAAGCTCGATTTGCGATCTGGAATATCTTTTCTGGCTCGGCGTTCAGTGGAACCGCTTTTACCAACGAGGGACTGCAAGGCAAGGAAAATGAGAAGGAGGAATGTATCATTTGCTTGGATTATTTCAAAGACAGTGATAACGTTATTGTTTTGCCTTGTAAGCACTATTATCACACTTCCTGTATTGAATCCTGTACACGAAATGTCTGTCCAACTTGTCAATTCTCTGTGAATGGGGTCAAATGGCGTTGAAATTTATGATTCTTTCGCGCAGACAAAACATGGTTTGACCTGATGGTGATACCAGAACTAACAACAAATGATATAGGAATCTTTAGATCTTTTTACTTGTAATGAAGAGAAATCAAACCATAATTTGTAAAGGTATCGTGCTGCTCAAGGATCATTACGAAGCACAACTCTCCCTCCTTCTCCTTGACGTTTGAAGCACCGTGGCACGTAATGGATCTCTTCTTTTCTTTCTTATACACGAATAGTATTATGGTGTAAAAGAATATGGTTTTTTTATTGGGCAATTACTTCATATTGCTTTTTCACTTCAGTAACTCCTCAACAGAATCATTCTGGCATATTTTCATGCTTCAAAATCGATATTTTGGGATTTTGCTATTTTGTTTTATATGTGAGGTTACGCGTTTCATTCAATTGCATGTAATCGTATAATCTGTAAGCATATCAACAAATAAGTTTATCAACAAAGCAGTACCCTGATACCTCCAACTCAACAATAAGACTACAAAGCTAAACAAAAACAACCGAATTTTTAAGAAACCCAATGGGAAATTTGGATGGGGCGAACAAGTTTGCAGTCCTATCTCAATCTCGAGAAGAAGACTTTAAATCACTTTACTTCAAAATCCAAAAGTTGATCAACAGCAAAGTACAAATCAGCTTGAAATATGAGCAATTGAAGACACCAGAGGTCCATTCCACCCTAGTCAAACCATTGTCAACAGAAATTATACAAGCAGCATCCTTAACTTCCTTCAATTCACAACAACTGACAACAAATATCAATGCTATATACATTTTGTTCTTGCTTAGATATGAGTATCAAATTCAATCAAAACACAACTTGATCAAGTTTGATCTATTGCTCACCAAATCAGTAATATGTGAAATCATAAGCGTTAGAATGTTGAGGGAATTTGCCTTCAATGAAAGGGTTCAGTTATTGTTTGTAGATACTATACTAGGAATGAACACCTTGGAGTTAGCGATATTATCACTGCTGAAAGTTTTCTTGTCCCATCCTGCTGTCATTCAGATAGTTGACAAGTTTTATGCTGGGGAATTGAACTGGGGTGTTGGCGAGGCTTGTGAGGAGTACGGCTCACTTGACTATGTTGACTCATATGATTTTGATCCTATCAGTTTAAAAAGTATTGAAAAAAGATTATTATATGTTCCTAGGTATGTTTTTATGTTGGATAACATAAAATTTGCTATAATTGAGATATTTTATTTGGTAGTTACATTTCAGCAAAAGACATTCGAAAGAGATAACGACGATAATAAACAAGGGTTCAAGTTTGAAAGATTTTCAGCCTTAGAATTCGTTTTTTGGGTTATAGCCGTTCACTTCTGTTTTCTGAAGCTTTTTAAACTTGTACAAGTCAGTTGGTTCTTTACAAGTCAAGTGGTTTGGAATTTTCTCGACATAATCTTGATTGTGTTGTTCTCGTCATCTCTGTTTTTGAGGTTATTTATATTTTGTTTCCCGTGGAATACCAAGTTGAGTCCGGTTTTAGAGGAATATAAAGAGTTCATAATCGTGTTGTACATCAATATCTTTAGTTTGATTTCAACAATCTTGTTTCCCCGTATGCTTGCAATGTTTAATAACTATGAGTTTTTCAATTTAATTATCATTTCATTCAAGCAGATGTTTTCAAACTTAATTGCGTTGTGCTGTTTGTTTTTGTCGTTGATATCTGGCTTTTACTTATCGTTCATATCACTAACCACCAAAAATTTAAGCAAAACAGATATCTCTTTTGACATGCTAAAAATCTTCTTTGGTTTCACACCAGTCGTTTGGAACAATTGGGAAAATTATAATAGTTTAGGGAAGTTTATTCTTCTCGTGTATCTTTTTGCTGTTCAGTTTCTTTTGATAACTTTACTTATTGTCATATTGAGTGATTCGTATATCACTCTCTCCAAAACAAGTAAACATGAGTTCAACTACTTGAAAAGTCTCAATCTCCTAATTCACTTTAAACTATTGAAGAAAAAAACTAGTAAGAACCATAATTACAGATTCATAACACTATTAACCACCATCAAATCTAGATTTGAGACAGTGATTCGCCTGCCAATTACTATATCAATATTTCTTTACGAACGGATAAAGTATCATCAAGTATCACCCATTTACAACGTTTCAAGAGCCAACATGTCATCGTTCACTTTTTTCAAGGAGAACACCAAAGATCAAAATCTTTGGCTAACCCCGAAGAGAAGTAGAATAGAAGATCAAGATAGCGTGGTTAATACTTTGAGACATCTCAAAACTGCATCTACGGATTCTTTGCTTATTGATGCCATCCTTCACAAAAAATACGGCTCGACACCTTCCACAACAAGCCAAACTAATGTCCCAGCTTCTTCAAACGCTGCAAATGCTGCTTTGGTTTCCAATTTGAATTGCTACTCAAATGTTATCAGGGATAGAAGAAAAACTGGTAATCCTTATGGATTGTTAGGCCATGACGCAGTAGAAGAAACATACGATGATTTTGGGGATGTAGTGAGTGTACTTAGTGACTATTGATGTGAGGCGTCGTGGACCCGAATGATTATAACTATTTTGGCAATCCAGGAAACTAGCATTAGGTTCGACTCATTCGGTATCGTCAATTTATCAAATGATTGATTTAACGTGTAATCAATTTCAAAAATGGATAGAGTTAAGCTCCTCTGGATACTAACTTACGATATCAAATCTTTAGAAAAGAAACGTGATTCCATTAGCAAAGCTTGTTAGACTACGTACTCTTCAAAGTTGTATCTAGGGATCAGGATGTTCTGATTTACAGTACAATTGTTGTTTCCGCCAAATGGGTATGGAGTTGTAAACTGTGGACAGTCTAATTGGAAGCGAAAAGAAGAAAAGAGCATAAAGAGTGTCTGATATTTCGTAATATCTAGATTTTTAAGTTGGTACCAACTCAACAATATACGAACACGATTATGTTCCACGGATAAAGGTGTTTTGTTTGGGTCATTTTGTACCTAGTACCCACTGTTTTTAAGGTTAGATCAAATTGAGTTTCAGAGATCGGGGGTATAAAGAATGACAATAGCAGAGTCAAAAATAAAAAGTTCTTCCATTAAGTATATACTTAAGGTTTGCTGAACTCATGAATGATGAGTGCTTCAGAGGTAGATGATTGATTCATGGATCATGACAATTCTCTGTTGATGAATCTTAATGCAAATTGTTTGAATCACAGTATCTTATTATAATGTACTATCCTAATGCGCAGTATCACAGGTAAAAGTTACTGAACACTTATTTCAAGCTTAAATTCTGATTGTGAACATTACTGTAAGACATGTTGCAAACTCGTTAAAGTAAGCAATACTACGCACGGGAATAAATAAAATTGACCATGGAAATCTATTGTAGGCTAAAGGAAGCATGAAAAAAACAAGCTGTGAAACAATGTATCTACGTGAAATCGGTTCAGCCCAAGTAGATAGGCTGGCATATCTAAGGTGAGCATCATTTCATTTACAGACACCAGGCATTCGTAGACAGGCACAAAACACCCAAGCACATCACACACAGGCCCCGACATTTCCAGACATGTCGCCAAACATAAACTAACAAATTTCTCAGCTGGAACCACCGCATACTTTTCAATTCCCCCAAAATAATGGTCATTATTCTTGCTCATTATTCCTACTTTAGGAATTCAATGCTGGCTAAAATGCTGACGCATACGCCTGCGTCTAGGGACATGAAACGGTTTTTGTTGTGCAATTAAGCCGAATCAGGAAATACCGGCTGCTGGATCTGTTGTGTGCGGCTCTTATTGTGGGTATGAAAAATCTGTTGAATTCTTAATATAGAACAGAATATTCCCATTATTGCTTTTTAGTTTCATAATCCTTCACGGTATTTCACATTATGTGGATTTGATTATAGTGATTAGTACATGAGCAAAAAGAAGTCACGTCGACGCGAAATCTTTAGTAGTTTAAAATTCCTGTACAAAGGTGGTTGAATCACCCTTTCCAGCCTTGCACTTGTCACATAGCTCGCCCAAATCAAAACACCGATCTAAGTTTGATAAGTTATGAGTTGGGTATTTATTAGAACATGTTAAAATTTTAATTAATACTTCCATAGTAGTTAAAGATGAAACTTACTTGGGAGAAAAAACTGTTGCTTCAAATCAACGTAGATAATTAAGATAATACAATATGTACTATTAGCTAATCTCGATTCCATTACTAAATATTGGCATTTTGTAGCTAGCCCAAGCTGAAGTAAAAGCTAATTTTCACACTCACATTCATATGTAATAGCTAAACTTCTTCTTTTCGACTTTAATCCATCATTTACATCCCACCCAACTTATTTCATAGTTTTAGGAAAATCTTAAATTTGATTTTTTTTGAATTTTAAAATTTTTTTTTAAATATTTTTAAGAAACTAATCTTTGATCTATCTCTAGCGTTTGGTCAGATTTCATAATATTTGTCCTTATATTTTTCTATTAAATAAAATAAAAAGGCACAGCTTCAATATCTGCACTAATAAGAACTCAGATCTCTTCGTCCATTCATACTCACAAGTTACAGAATTACAAACTTCCACGTATACTTTACTATTTGAATCAACACTAAATTTCTAATAAATTTAATTTCATCAATAAGGGCTTTATTATATTCGACAATCAAATCTCAAAGCAAGGAAGCACAACTCGCACATACAATAGTTGTCACATATAAATATAAAATATTTCGTTAGTTTTCATTATACTTGTCCTTCCACATATTAAGCTGTCCCAGATTTTGACTCAACAACATTTTATATCAAAATCTCATTTGAAAATCAAACAAAATTTTATTTGACATTTCTTTATAAAAACGTAACAGGAATATCACAATTCAACACTTTCTTGAGATAGATTGAATTTAGGTTTATTGAAACAGTTGGTTTTATTATTTATTCGCTTTGACTTCACAGTTATTTCTAAAGCCCAGCATTTTGATTCCTTAAAGAAAAACATCTACCCTAAATAATTTCAACATTCACTGATATAACATATTTCAACAAATTTTGATTGATTAGCATTAAATACTTTGCTTTCAAATTTCCAATACTAGCTTTATTCATATCAATAGAAATCTAATAAGGAATCAATTATTGATGTTTTAAAAGTCCACCTGATTCCAATATCATAAAAATTACTTTTTTTTGTTGATTTATTTTATTTTATTTCTTTGTTTTGTCATAAATATTTATATGATTGATCTGATGAGTTCTCCACAAAAAAAGCCTGGTTCACATCTGAGATCTAACTCTACCTCTAGTACTACCAAACTCTTATCCAGATTGAAATCTCCTAGGGTTGAAAAGTCAAGACACACGAGAAATTCGTCACAAACCGTAAGCTTGGAAAAGTTGGTAATTTCAACTCCAACTTCTAAATCATCACCAGTAGATTATAGTATGGAAGATGTGCACTCAACCTTTGCTGAAGAGGAAGAAGAAGAGGAAGGTTTCAAAGGTGAGAGTTCTTCCAAAAATCCAATAATATTACCAGAGAGAGATTCAGATGAATTGCAAGATAAAGAAAAAAAATCACAAGATAAATTACAAGATAAATTACAAGATAAATTACAAGAAAAGCTGCAGGAAAGAGATAATGAATCAAGCCATGAAAGGCCCAAAGAAAGATATGAATCATACGCATCAAAACTTCCAACGACTGGATCGTCCTCAATATCATCTGATACATATGTTTCAAATATTTTAGGAGTCCCAATAAAAAACTGGCAGTATTCAGAGGAGACATTGGTAGCTGCGTTGGTCTTGAAAACTGAGCAAGAGAAGACGAAGCAAGAGCAATTAAAGAATGAATTCAACAAATCTTGCATTGACTTGATAAATCTAGCCTCGAAATGTAATATACCATCAGACTTGATACCTTACTTATTTATACATGACACCAGCCACGAAGAAATCAAATCTAAGGTTGAACAATTAACTAGAAATCCTAATGCTTTTCATCAAGACAGAGAAAGATTTTTAAAATCTCCGGTGAGACATTCCCAAACAAGTAGTATATCAAGCTCAAGACTTAACTATTCTCAATCGACCCAACCTGCCTTCAAGGTTAATATACCAACCCAAACAAAGTTCCAATTTCACCATTATCAAGTGCCCGAACACGATCAAGCTGGAGGAAATGATGATCATCATCTGCAATCATCAGCCAAAAGGAAGCAGTCAGATTTCTCACATTCATCGAGTTCATCCATAGGGAATATAAGCCAACCTCCGTCGAGTTATCAATTCCCGTCAAGACCTTCAACCTCAACTGCATCTCCAAGAAAACAATCACATAGAAGAAATCAGTCTGAATCTGTTGCTACTTTGGGATCAAAATTCAGTAAGTCTCCAATGCATTTTCAAACACCACCACAGACATCACAACTTCAAGTACAACAGCATGTACCATCCCAAAGTTTGGCCAGTTCACCATTTGCAACCGACGCAAGGTACCAACTTCAACAACCAACTCAACAAAACCCGGCACATCCTTCTTATGTTCAGACGGGTCCAATAACTACTACAACAGCTGCACAACCAATATACATCCAGGTCCCATCTCACCCCGGAGGGCCTATGAGAATTCAACAATTGCCATTGCAAATGATCCAGCCATCATCAAATCTTCCTCCAACATCAGTGATACAAACTATGCCTCAATTTACATTTCCACCAAAACCGCAAACCCACTCACAACAGCAATCTTCACAGTCAACGCAACAGCAGTCTCAACATATATATGCTACACCACAGCAAATAATCCCAGCACCTTACTCACAACTGCAGAATCAAATTCAAACTCCAACCCAACCACAACAGCTCCAACCTCCCCAACAACAGCAGCTTCAGTCGTTGCAGCATCATCAGCAACAACATCATCAGCAACAACAACAACAGCAGCAACAACAACAGCAACAACAACAGCAACAACAGCAACAACAGCAGCAACAGCAACAGCAACAGCAACAGCAACAGCAACAGCAACAGCAACAGCAACAACAGGGAAGTTCACGAAGAGATTCTTCTGGGGATCGAAAGGGAAGACATGATGTAAGTTTTATGATTTCAACCCCCAATGATCCACCTTCCAAATAGGACATAGGACGAGGCTCCACAACAGGACAGATCAAAAAGAAAAAATTGAGACATAGGTTCAACAGTTTGAGCGAGGTGGATGATGTTAACGACACAATTTATTTCTTTCACAAAAATGTACTTTTAATTACAAAATCACTAGAATATTTGCTATATTTATTTATTGTTTATTCACCTGTTGGATTTTCAACAGTTTGATATTCGACTTATTACTACTCTATCACTACAGTTCAAAACCCTTTGCTGTATATGAATATCTAGATCTGTATAGTACAATGATGATATTTTTTTTTTTTTTTATTTTTTAATTGAAAATTAAAAGTTTTTGATAGTTTTGCTTCGTTACAAGTGTTTTATATATCGGGATTCTATTTTCATTACGTGTTAAAGTATTATTTAATTTTTTTACTTGAGTTTATTACCATTACACAAGTTTGTGATACCAGTTTTTTTTATTTTTATAACTGCTTATTCTTATGTTGGATGAGTTATCGACAATTTAATTGTTCTAACTAGCTTCTCTATGAAATCTTAATGAATATAGCACTGAAATTCCAGGAATTAATATCCACATGTAAAATTTTTTCTGGTTCCTTTGAAAGTGTATAAGGGTGGATTGCAACCATTTAGATGTGTACGGCGACAATTCGGACATAATTCGGACTGTTGCAACCTTTACGCCAAACCGAAATTTAACCTCCATATATTAAAGGTAAAAAAAAATGGAGTCAAGATAACATTTTGATTCAAGGAGAAATAACTTATAGTTTTCAAAGCCAGTATTTTATCTCTCAACAGGAATTCCATATTTGTCCAACACAACACCGTTAGGAAATCTTTTACCATTTTTCAGAAGCAACAAAAATTACAATAAATCACTACCTCAATTCATAACTTTGATTAGTAAAATGTCTGTGGTAACTGAACATGGCCAAAATGTCAAATCCGCTGACGATAACCAAGATTCCTCACTAGATACAGATCTAGAGAACATGCTCTCAAAAGATGACGAAGGGTTGGGTAAGAACGAGGGTTTGAACCAACATGATCAAATGGAAGCTCAGAAGGAGGATGACACTGACGAGACGGAAGATGAGAAAACCAAAACACCATACTCGATCCTATCACACAGAGAAAAGCTATGTCTAGCCATTCTTTTGAGTATGGTTGGTGTGTGGTCATCTATTGCTGCTCCTATTTATTACCCAGCATTGACTACGCTAGAGAAGTACTTTGACAAAGATGAAGAGATAATGAATTTATCCGTGGTTGCGTACTTGATTCTTCAAGGCATTATGCCAACATTCACTTCAAATTTGGCTGATACAATTGGTAGGAGGCCAACCATCATGATATGTCTTTTGGTATATATAGGTGCTGATGCAGGACTTGCACGAACTGATGTTTTCTGGCTATTGATTTTTTTAAGATGTGTTCAGGCCGGTGGAATTGCCCCCGTTATTGCAATAAGTTCAGGCGTTGTTGGTGATTTTACTGAGAGACACGAAAGAGGTGCTTATATAGGTACTGTTTCAGGAGTAACTCTTATTGGGCAAGGCTTTGGGGCGTTAATCGGTGCTGGTATCATGTCAGGCTTTCACTCATGGAGAGCTATTTTCTGGTTTTTGGCTATTGGTGCTGGTGTTGCCTTGATGATTATATTTCTCTTGTTTCCCGAAACCAAAAGAAGCATGAGCGGAAATCTTTCAGTTACGCCAAAAAGGTTCATCAATAGAGCGCCCATTCTAGGGTTGCCTTTTTTCAAAAAAAAGCTAACTCAACAGACCGAATCGTTGGCCCCAAGAATCAAGTCTTTTGATATCCTAAGTCCTTTCAAAATCTTAATAGTCCCCGAAGTCTTTTTAACTTTGATACCGGTATCCATCCAATACACAGCATGGACAATGAGCTTGACCTCTTTGTCTCTTAATTTGTCCAAGGATTATGGATATTCTGTTATGAAAGTTGGTTACTGTTATCTACCAACTGGTATTGGTTGTTTGGTGGGTTCTATCACAAGTGGGAGGGTACTTGATTGGTATTACAAAAAATCCAAAGCCAAGTACAACAAAACCTATGAGCAACTAGAGGAAAACGAAAGGCCAAAATTTAACATATTCAAGGCCAGACTAGATGTATGCTACATTCCATCTTTTGTGTCCTCGTGTGCTTTAGTAGTATTCGGTTGGTGCATTGACAAAAGAGTTAACGTCGCGGTTATCTTGATTGCTTCAACGTTTGTTTCCTTCTGCTCCACTTACTATTTGACAAGTGGTTCCACAATTCTAGTTGACTTGTTCCCAGGTAAGAGTTCAACATCTTCCTCTTGCATAAATTTTACAAGATGTCTTTTCGCAGCTGGTGGGATCGCTGCTCTTTCTAAAATGACCGCAGCTATGACTGTTGGCGGTTGCTATACTTTTATGGGCTGTCTTACTCTTTCCTCAAACCTCATGATCTACTCTGTGATGAAGAGAATCTCCAGAAAGTTAAAGAACAACCAGCCAATAATCAGTTAATTTTTGTGTCTTTATACTTCGGCATTTTTTTGGTTTTTTATCTTCGTTTGCATCATTGCAGCGTACTGCTGTTGAAAATATATAAACCTGTTACATTGGTACGCTTTTATAGAGGGAAATAAATAATAACAATATAAAAAAAGCACATATTATCGAAAAATCGTTACGTATTAGTTATGGTTCCAGCGCATTCGAGTTGTAGCATTACTCGCACAACACCGTACGAAAGGAAGTGGAAGCATCTTTCATCACCCCTCCCCATCTCCAGAACACGATTCCATAGGGTATATAACGAAGATTTGAAAGTTACACTTTTTTAAGGATTAAAGGTGATATCAAAATAGATATAACCAGATTGGGTGGATGGCAGAATTACGTGCCGCTATAATATCTGATCTACCAAATTTTTATCTGAAAATTAGCAATAATAAGAACCAAAAATAATATTATTTGGTATCCCATAGTTGAGGCAATGAAAAAGTTGAACTTATTACGGAGTAATAAGAAGGATTAAAATTTAAGATAACAAATTGTTTGTTGAGCTGTTGAATCATTGTTAAGATACTGATTATTTATTCGAAGTGGTTAGTTCTGCTTTTCCTGTATTAAGCGTCAGTCACATCGAATCATTTTTACAGTTGATATAAGAAGAACACAAATAGCAGCTAAGGAGGTCATTTGAGAAGTCAGTATCTGATGTTGAGTCCTTTCAAAGTTGTCCAATCAGCCAGACTCTTGGTCCAGAAAACAATCAATTCTGTTATGTCTTCACAAATACTGGATCCAAAAGACCATAAAATAAATCAGTACTCAATTTTGGAATTTCCCATCGCAGAAGACCAAAAGGCATATCAGGGAGAACGAAAACAAACAGCAATAGGCATCAGCGATGCCTTTGATGACCAGACAGATTCCAATAATCCCAAGTCTGATAATAAGGCATATGTTGGCGGCGATGGCGATGACGATGCAAGCGATATAATCGTTTCCGAAGATGAAGAAGAAGAAATCGATCATGACTACATCCACTACAACTTGAAGCAGTATCAAGAATTTTCTACAATCACAATAATAGCCTACGTTAATACTATCATAGTTCTTCTTTTAAAAGGATTTTTGTTTTCAAGCACTTTTACATTTCCGATAATTGTCTCCATGAGTGGGTACAAATTGATTCCTTCCACCATTTACTACTACATCGAATGGATTTTGTTAGCAATATCTGTGAAGTATGGTCCAATAGCTGATGGAGCACTAATTGTCAAGTATTATGTCTTGATACTTGGCGTAGTTGTTGGTTTACCACTAGAATTCACTTACATTTCTTTTTCGGTGTGGTTTTTGTCAAAGTTGTTTATATCTGTTATTGATTCGATTAGGTTCTTGGTTGGTGGCAGTTCATAATAGTGTATTGAAACATGTAGGCGATTCGATTTAGCGCCTCAGGACTGTAAATTTATTTATGTTGGTTTTAATATGGTTTAATATGGTTAAATACAATGGATTTTATTTAAGTCGATGTAAGCTTAGATGATTCCGTATACTCGCTCTAGGAAGGTACAAATGTACATACATTTGCGAGTTGATTTAATAAAAGCATTATAATTTTTTAGCGAAGATAAAACACAAGGAACCAAATTGAAGATAATAAAGTTTATAATTCAAAAAAAATAAAAACCGTAGAAAGTAAAAACGAAATTTACCTCTAGCCATTGTGTAAACATTGGAGACAACAAGTTTTCTGTTGAATTCTTCATCTTCTTTATCTCTCTTCCTCCCTCTTCTTCTTTATAATTGAATTAGTCAAAGACCAATTTTGCGAAAGTGCGTCTATTGAGAAGCACATTGAACACCAGGTTGACCTTCATCTTCTTCGTAACCTTCGGTGTATCTTTCACCTGATTTATGTTTAGATGGATCATACTCACTCAAAATAACATCGTCGACTATAGCGTCTTTTGGAATACTGACTTTTGGTCTTGCGGGTAAAACCTGTTCTAATAATTTCAATTTAGACTCATCGGCAAAACCGTTGGATGGGAATTTGATGGTGAATTTCACAAACAAATCACCGTGACCACCATGACGACGGATTGGCATACCCTGGTTTTCGATGATTTTGATAGAATCAGGAGAAATAACTTCACCTGGAATAATTTCGACTTTTAAGTATTCACCTGAAATGTGTTTGAATGCGAAAGTACCACCAGCCAAAGCAGTCAAAAGATCTAATTCAGCTTCGTAGTATAAATCGTTGACCTTTCTTGTGTATTTGTCATGTGGCTTTTCATCAACAACGAAAATGACATCGCCAGGAGTAATACCTGGTTCTTGATCACCTTCACCGCTGAAAACAACTTTCTCACCAGCTTTCATACCTGGATCAATATGAACTTGTAAAATTTTTCTTTCTGATGCAGTTTTCTTACCGTTACATGTTTTACAACGATCTTTTTCATCACAGATATCACCAGAACCGCGACAGACATCACAGGTGGTTTGAAATCTTTGAATCATAGGACCCATCTGTCTGGTGACAAACTTTGTACCTTGACCATGACAGGATGAACATGTTTTAACTTTACCAGCTTTACCACCACGACCTTCACAAGCTTTACACAAGACGGTTTTGTTTAAAGCCAATTTGGCAGTTCTGCCTTTGTATAACTCTTCTAAAGTACAACTGATTGAGTGTTTGATATCTCTACCTCTTTGTGGGCCTTGGTGACCACCAGCTCCACCTGGGAACATGCCACCGAAAAATTGCGAGAAGATGTCGTCAGACATACCTCCTGGACCAGCACCAGCACCAGACAAGCCTTCTTCACCATATTGATCGTAAACATCTCTTTTGTCAGCATCAGATAAAACTTCGTAAGCTCTCGAAATTTCTTTGAATTTTTCAGCGGCTTCAGGTGAAGGATTCTTATCTGGATGGTACTTCAAAGCACCCAATCTATAAGCTTTCTTTAACTGTGAATCATTAGCATCTGGAGAGACACCTAAAAGGTCATAAAACTTTGTATCCTTAACCATTTTTAGCTATTCTGAAATGAGGCCTTCAAGTTTAGTATGTGAGCAAACAAAAAGTTGAAGTAGAAAGTCTTTGCTTCAAAAAAATCAATTACAATACAGAGTATTTTATGTGGCGATCAAATTGGTCAATAAATTTACTTCAAAAATTTGAATTTATCTAATTTTCTCGTCCAAAAGTTTTTTTACTGGAAAGTTCTGCACGTGATGAACGAATCTCTTGACCTTCCAGGAGGTTCTATGACATGAATTGCACTTTTAACACACTTAAAAACCAAAAAACCCTCACAAACCTTTAGATTTAACCTGAAGGAGAAGTCTACAATTGATCAGATAACTTCAGGACCCCAGAAGAAGTAGTAAAGCTCCATTTCTTGCATCAAATTAGATGTTTTTGTTTGCCTACCGGAAAATGGTCGCACTGGAGCCTCTTTCAAGCCGATGACGTCGCACGATGAGAATCAAACTATATATACACCTTCAAACAAACAAAGAGTCTATATCAACTCGGAACAGTTGTGGGAAGATGGTGTTTTGCTATTGTCAAGATTGGGGATGCTGTTAGAAAAACACCGTTGCTGACAAACGACGGCTCCAGAGAATCGGGTGCATCTCCTTCAACCAGAAGATTTTTAAGATAATTGTTATCATCCTTTTGAATGTGATGTCTTTATCTACTGACGAGTTTGGCGGATATATACCTGGCAATTACTGTTCCCAATTTCGACTATTAGTGTAGTCACATCTCTGGTGATGGTGTTATAACCCAATCTCACAGGTTGCAACAAGTAATGATTCAGCCGCAGCAGCGGTGTGCTTATCACCAGTCACCATTCATGAACCAGTTGACATACTTCTATCGCTATGGCATAGCAGAACACAATCACAAGAAGCAAATACATGAGTGTACTTCAAACAAAAATTTATATTCAACGCTAAGTATTGTAGGTTAGCACACACTAAGCAATATATAAGTCAGTCAAGAACAATGTCTGTCACATTTCAACCAGCGTGATCAACAATGGTTGATGTCATCTTTCCATCAGGAGAAAACGAGTGCTTGAACTGTTCGGGAACAGGAACTTCCACGAAGTCGTCACTCTTTGGGACGTTGATATTCAAGGAGGTAGTTTGACTGGTGAAAACTTCAGTACTCAAACTGCTCTTACTTAAATAAATTTGACCATCGTCGGACTGATCAATCGAAATCATTGGAACTTGGTCAATTACTTGGATACCATATTTCGATGACTTTATAACATCCACACCCGAAACCAATGAATCAACGACTAAACCAACTTTGGTGCACTCACTTAAAGAGACAGCATTAATTTTACCTTTGATTTGAATGGTAATATCTGAGCATTTACCAATGAAAACACTTTGTTGCATTTCACCTTGGATGATTATTTCATGGTCATTTTCCACGTTTTCGATTATCCATTTGGAATCAACCAATTCTTTCTTTGGAGCTTTTTTCACCAACTTTTTAGTCAAACTGTTGGGTTTTTTTGGTGGAACTGGTGACGTTTTTTTAGCAGGAACCGTCGATGACCCGCGTAAGGCTGGGTTTTTATGTGTCATTTGAGATTTGTCAACTTTTTTCAACCCTGCTGTGATAGCTTCCCCCTTATTCAACTCACCGAATACAGCGTTCATTCCCACTGGCTCAGAGGAGGAACTTTCGAAAACAGAAGCTGGAGGCGGTGGCGGAGGAGGTGGTGGTGGGGGAGCACCAGCATTAGCTGGCGCACTGTTCACACTGCTTTGTTTTTTTACGGCTTCTTCAAATGGAATACCATTAGGATTCCAAGATGGTCCAGTCGTGTGATATTCTTTGACGTAGTCTCTCAAACCATCGAATATTTTCAAAAACGATTGAACCCACTCCACATGTTGCGTATCTTTCTCTTTGTATTCCTTAATAACTCTGTTAGACCAGAATTGGGCACTTTCTTTGTAGCCAGGGATCAAAGAAACTGGTGTAGTGGTAACGATCCAGCCCAAGGCTGCAGCACCTTCACTTATAGTATTCAAATGATTGAAATAGATTGATTTACGGTTTTTTTCCTTGATTGAATTTATCTCCTCAATTTGACTGTTGATTGGCTTCAAAGATTCTGCAAATTTGGGATTTGAGAACTCGGGCTGTTTTGCTTTAGAAACCACGGTCAAAAATATGACCTCTGCTTTGAAGCCTTCCAAAAAAGCATTGGCTGACTCGATAACAACAGGATCAATTTTGGATGATATACGTGTGAACGCATCCACATACTCAGCAATGAAATCCTCAAAAGCCACTACTGATTTTGACTTTTCTTCTATCACTTTTGGCGCTTGCGTTGGGACCGGAGCTGGCGCTGAAGCTGGTGCTGACGATGCAACCGAGGACTGACCAGCTGTGATAGCCTGAGAGCTGGTAGGTGAGTACGATCTGGTAATTTCCTTCTGCTTGTCGTCTGATTGGCCTTTGACCTTTTCTTGGAAGATAGTTACATCTTCCAAACGCGAAGTGGCCGCTTCAAGGCTGTAGCGATTAGTTATTTACTCCGTTTTGACACACAGCGACAATCCTCAAAAGTATACTTACCGTTTCAACAATGTGACAATGTTGTAGCCTTGAACATTAATGTTGGATTCGTCCGTACTCATAATGCTGATGGTATCAACGAAGGTGTGATCTGGTTAATACTTTGATCCCAAATCCATTAAATTCACATTCTGATTTGGTGATTTGATGATTTGACTAGGAATGGCCCAGTTTCAAATCCCAGAATCAATTCGCGGAAATGTGCAACAACCATTACATGAAGAAGCAAATAAATCTCTTTCACAGAGAAACAATGTTATCAAAAAAGGTTGTTGACGCCCTTGAACTCCATCTTGTGTCAGATATCGAGAAGCGTGATCATGACAGTAATTGGTCCTGAAGAATCAGGTGAAGCAAATTCGACGCCGCAAGTGATTCATGTGTTGAAAGATTATGAAGCGCCATCAACACCCGAACCTATCTATCAAAACTATAGAACAGGCGTTCCTATTGCGATAGACATTGGTACCTCACAATTCAAAATCGGACTCGCCAGCGAGAGAGATCCAACAAACGTGTTTCCTTCCGTTATTGCTCGCCACAGGGACAGAAAATTGAACAAAACATTGACAATTATAGGTAACGATGTGTTCCGAGAACAAGCAGTGAGATCTTCAATGAAAACACCCTTCGACGGTCCTTTGATCACTAACTGGGACTACATCGAGTACATGTTGGACTACTCTTTCAGCCATTTAGGCGTGAACTCCTCGGGCGGTGTTGATAATCCCATTATAATGACTGAGATAGTTGGAGCTCCATTACTGCACAGGAGAAACATGTACGAGTTATTATTCGAGGCGTATAATGCTCCTAAGGCTGCCTTTGGAATTGACAGTCTTTTTTCCTACCATCAGAATAATGGTAAAAATGGATTAGTGATAGGTACAGGTCACGAAGCTTGCCATATTATTCCTGTTGTGAAGGGAAAAGGTATTTTATCAATGAGCAAAAGAATCAACTGGGGTGGTGATCAGGCCAGCAACTACTTGACTTCCTTGTTGCCATTGAAATATCCCTACTTCCCCACAAAAATATCGCCCCACAGCACCGCCAGCTTGGTGAAAGATTTCTGTTACGTATCGAAAAACTACCAAGGAGACTTAAATACTTATCTTGATACCGACAGATTGGAAATCAATGATGTAGTTGCTGAAGTTCCATTCAATGAGATAGTACAAGTTCAAAAGTCAGAGGAGGAATTAGCGAAACAGGCTGAGAAGAGAAAAGAGGGTGGTCGTAGGTTACAAGAGCAGGCTCAGAAGATGCGATTAGAGAAATTGTTGCAAAAAGAGAAAGAGCACGAATACTACACTAACTTGAAGTCTAGTATAGCGACAATGAACAAGAAATTAATACAACAAGCTTTATCTGCTGAAGAATTCAAGGATGAAAATGACTTGAATAAATACATTGCCAATTTAGAAAAATCCATAAAAAGAGCCAGGCATGAAGATATTGGGGATGACGAGAATATAGAAACTCCCTCGTTCCCTTTGATTGACATCGCAGATGACCAGTTATCGGAAGCTGATCAAAAAGAAAAAAGAAAACAGAAGTTGATGAAAGCTAATTATGATGCTCGTCAACGTGCCAGAGAGGAGAAAGAGGCAGAACAACAAAGACTAGCTGAGTTAGAAAGGAGAGAGCAGGAGCATAGAGACAAAGACTTGAAAGGCTGGATTCAAGAGAATCGTTCAAGATTACAAGCTTTATTGAAAAAGAGAAAAGATCGTAAAAAGTTGAAACAAGATTTGAGTAATAGAAAATCACAAGCTGCTCAACAAAGAATGAAAAATATAGCTTCTTTGGCAGATGATGACGGTCTCAACAAGAAGAGAAAAAGAACAAATGCAACCATAGATAATGATCCAGACGATACTTTTGGAGCTAACGATGATGACTGGGCAATTTATAGAAATATCACCAATGTCGATCTTGAAGAAGAAGAACAAATTGAACAAGAAGAAATTTATAAGATTGAACAAGCTTTGTTACTTCATGATGATAACTTCACAGTAGAGGATACCATCGATTCCCAATATGACTGGAAGAAAAGTGTTTTGCACAGATTTTTGAGGGGCCCCAGACCATTTAATTCAGAAAATTCACATGAACAACATCAAATCCATTTGAACGTTGAAAGAATAAGAATCCCGGAAATTTTGTTCCAGCCCTCTATTGCGGGTATCGATCAAGCTGGTATACCTGAAATTAGTGAGGACATCATATTGAGAAGATTGGGTGGCAAAGGTTTTTCAGGTGATAGTTATGATGTCTTACAAGACATTTTTGTAACTGGAGGTCAAGCTTCGTTTCAAAATTTCGAAGAAAGATTGCAATCTGAGTTTCAAAGCTTTTTACCCACTGGTTCTCCTTTCAAAGTTCGCAGAGCCGTTGATCCAATTTTAGACGCATGGAGAGGTATGGCCAAATGGTCGAGTGAAGATTCAATCAATGATGCTTATATAACGAAAAAGGAATACGAAGAATATGGGCCAGACTATATCAAAGAGCATAACTTGGGAAATGTCCGTCTTACTTGACTTGTTCTTGTATATTGATTTGTATTTTGGTGCTGATGAATTTCACTTTTTGTACTAGTTTAGGTTGATGAAATATTTTCGAGTTTACTACATTGTATTATCTTTCAAAACAACAGATTGTGAATTCCTCCTTAAAAACACTACAAAAACAAATATTTTGATTGTACCCAAATAATAAAACAGGATGAATAATAATTATATAAAAGAAAATGAAAACTGATTATGCAAACTTAATCTATTTTTTGGTTTGTGGATTGATACCTTTTCTTTTCATGCTACGTTTGATAGCTTTCTCTATGATTGGTTTATCTTCTTCTTCATTGAATTCTGCAAAATCATCGTTGATAATTCCTTCTTCTGCAGCTTCGGCTCTTGCGATACCTTCCTTTTCTTGAGCACCAGCCTTTGAAACATCATGAGGAGAAGATGCAATTTTCTTGAATTTGGCAACGTAAAACCCATCAACATTATAAGTGTGAGGGTAATAACGTCTAGTTAAGTTTAATTTTGCATTAAAATGTTTACCACGGTAAGATGTGAACCCTTCCTTACCAATAACTAAACCGGTATCAACTAATTTCACGTTAGGTCTTTTTCTTAACGCATAATCAACAACAGCTTCATTTTCTTCAACGGCGACGGAACAAGTAGAGTAAACAATAACACCCCCAGTAGCAGAGTTGGCGTCAACAGAATCTATGGCCGATAATAACAATTGCTTTTGCAAATGTGGAATTTGAATGAAGTCTTTTTCAGTTCTAGAAACTTTAACTTTTTCATCTTTAGCAATAACACCGGTACCAGAACATGGCGCATCCAATAAGATTCTGTCGAAACCACCTATGACTTTTGGAAATTCACGAGCATCATAGTTACAAACAATGGTATTCTTACATCCTAAACGGTGAATGTTCGCAATTAAAGATTTGGTTCTTGCTTTGTTTGCATCATTGGCAAAAACACAACCAGTATTCTTCATCATAGCAGAAATATAAGTGGTTTTACCACCTGGAGCTGCAGCCATATCTAAAATCCTCTCGTTTTCTTGTGGATCTAATGCCATAACGGGCAAAAAGGAAGATGCAGCTTGTAAGATATAGTGACCTGCAAGATATTCTGGAGTAGCACCGATAGGAACCTGGGAATCAAAAATCTGTAAACCAACTTTGGTCCAGTTACCTATAGGTTGTAAGTTAACACCACGGTTAACTAAAACTTGAGCCAAGTCACGACGTCTAGTTTTCAATGTGTTTGTTCTGATGGTTATTGGTCTCGCAATTTCATTAGCTTCAAAAAATTCCATAGCTTCTGTTGGGGAGAATAAGTTGAATAATTTTTCAGCCAAAAATTCAGAGTATCCAAAATATTCGCAGATATCTTTTAGCAATCTGTTGACATATTCTGTTCTACTTTTTCCTTCTTCGGCCATAGTTTTGAAGTTCTCTAAAACCTTTGTTATTTCGATCATTCTAGTTCTCAACATGGTAACATCTTGAGGTCCATTTGCAATTTCAGCTTCTTCCTCTTCAGTAGGAAGAACTTTGGCTCTGGGGTTGGCTTGATTTGGTTGCACTAATTCCTGTTCGGCTTCATATTCTTCTTGTTCAGCTTCTTCATCTAATTTACGGGACAAAGCCTCCATATTGGCAGCATTCAAAGTCTCCATATCGTCCTCATCATCTGAAAAGATAGGACGTTCACGGCCTTCTTCATCGGAGTCAACGAAATCTTCCACATCGTACTCATCATTTAACTCCTCTTCTTCGAGTTCTTCCTCAGAATCATCAAACAACGATTTTTTGGCGGCTGCTAATTCTTTCAAATCCACCTCAGGTAAATTAGATTCATCTTCAGATTCTTCCTCAGCGTGAGATTCTCCTTTTCTGGTTTTTGGAGCTTTCTTTGCTTTTGTTTCCGTGTTTTTCTTCGATGATGATGAAGGCTTCTTCGCAGGCTTATCGGTCTCGCTCACTGACGAGCTTCTCTTTCTCTTGGCTTCTTTCTTGTCCTTCTTTGCTTGAAATTCATCGTATGACAAAGGTACACCTTGTTTATTCTTAGCACGTCTACCCATCTTATTCTGTTCCAATTGGTTTTAGAATGAACTGATTTAAAACTTTAGTCTGGTTCCAAATATAAAGGCTATTTTATTTTTTTTAAAAAAAAATTTCAGCTTACCCGGTTGAAAAATATTTGAGCCGCAATGAGCTGAAAAATTTAGCTGTTTAAGTAAAGCAGAGTATCTTCATCACTCATCAATATTCAAGGCAGTATCAGCTGAAGATGGTTCAAGATATAGAAATGGACGATGGCGTCCATCAGGTAACTGACGTTGCCTTTGAAAAAAGTTGCACAATCATAACAGCAAATCAGCATTGTTTAATACGTCTTCCTTCGGAAGGTTTGAAAATTATCCAGTTGAGGCCTGATGGTGTTATTAGCTTGGGAAAATTTGGCTCCTTCGAAGTTAATGGGGTATTGGGGTATTGTTTTGGTCAATCTTTTGAGATTTTGGATAATTTGAAGGTGAAACCAATTCAAAATATCATTTTTAACGGTGATAAGCCTTCGGAAGACGAGATAAGTCAAGATGATTTGACCAACTTACTTCTCAATAACAGCGATAATAATCGAAACATCATAGACATTGGTTCTAAAGTGCAAAAGTTAACCGCAGAGGATATTGAAAACTTAAAAAAAAGTGGTGCAGGCGGAGAAGTTGGTCAAAGTATAATTGAGAAAATCATTCAGGGTCATGAAGGTTTTGATAAAAAAACCATATTCTCACAACAAAAGTATTTGAAAAGAAAACAACAAAAGTTTTTGAGAAGATTCACAATTGAATATCTCGGGTCTTCTCAATTATTGAAATACTACATCGAACGAGAAGTCAGTCGAGTTTTAGATATGAGTGAAGAAACCCTTGGTTTAATGTTGAATCTTGCCAATGTTAGACCAGGAGGTAAATATCTTTTGATTGATGAAACTGGTGGTGTCATATTGTACGCGATGATGGAAAGGATGCAAGGAGAAGGAACCATACTTGTTGCACATGATAATGAACATCCAAATCACATAGCATTGAAATATTCTGACTACCCAGTTGAGCTACAAAATAAAATGATCAAGACGGTTAGTTGGTTACAATTTTTTGAGCCAGAAAATGAAAAAATAGATTGGGAGAACTACTCTGAGGAAGTTATAAATGAAATGAAGTCAAATAAAAAACAGCAATATTTCCGCCGTAAGGCCAGAGCTGAAGAGGTAAATGGAAGCATAGACATGGTAGAAGAAGGGAATTTTGATGGGTTGATAGCTGTCAGTACTTTGTATATTCCCTCATTGTTAGACAGCATTCTTGAAAAGATCGGTGGTTCAAGACCAATAGTTGTATACAGTCAGTTCAAGGAGACATTACTTGAAACACAACATGAGCTTAGTAAAGATTTGAGAGTTTTAGCTCCAAGCATATATGAAACTAGAGCGAGACCCTACCAAACCATTCCCGGAAGAATACACCCTGTTATGTCCATGAGAGGTGGTGGTGGTTACCTTCTTTGGGGGACCAGGGTTTTTCCTAAAGAGGGTGGTATTACAGCTGTTGGGAGAGGTATAGTAAAGAGGGCGCAAAGAAAGAAGCAGAAAACGGAACAGGATGCCACTGCAAAGAAGGAAACTGAATCTCAAAGTGACACCGTGACAACGGAACAATGAAAACTTTTAGGCGCTCAAAATCAACACATCAAGATGTTTCTTATCAGCTTTATCAATTGCACAATCCACTCAAGACACTTAGTGTAGAATTTTTAACCCAACCAATAACGCATCTTGGTTTTCTCGCAAAATCGTAATAAGTGCCACAAGTCCATGTGGAATCAAGTTTTGTTAGGAGATATGAAGTATACTCAATCTGCTTTTCATTACCCACTTCAAATACAAAACCTTGTGCACCGACTTTCAACACAATATTTTTCACCAAGCTTTCATAAAACTCCAAGTCACCAAGCAATGCAAGTTTTGGTTCATGTAGTTTGACAGATCTTTCCGTCTCTGACAGCAAAAATTCAGATTCTAGTATATATGGGGGATTGGCCGTGATTAAATCAAACTGTGGTGATGGTAAGGTATTTGTAACATCCGCTAATAAAACGTCACCCTGTTGGAAAGACACTCTCTTGATGTTATTCAATTCTTTATTGAAATTAGATAGCTTTATTGCATCCCGAGAAAGATCAACTCCCACAACGTTCAGTATATTTGGAGCAACGTATGCTAAGAGTAATGGGATACATCCAGATCCTGTACATAGATCAAGGAGTGAGAGAGGAACTCCCACCTTGTGCGATAATATTTTAGCCAATTTCAAAGCCCATTCTTCAGTTTCTGCTCTAGGTATCAACACGTTTTTGCGACACTTGATGGTCAAATCACCAAAGGGTTGTGTTCCCAATATATATTGGAGAGGGATTAGTCTTGACCTTGAGTAACAGGCCTTAGCCCATTTATAGGATGGAAGCTCCTTTCTAATCCACCTCAATTCATCCCTCGCAGCTTCAAGTGTACGACAGGCTGGTAGGAGAAAAGGCAAATAGTAAGATTCACCCCTGGCTTGATTCAAAAGGGCACGTGAAAGTCGTGGCATCAAAATAAACGAGTGCTGATAGAATTCAATCTCAGTCGAAGCTGTTTATTTAGTTGAGACAAATCAATATTCATGTTGAATTTTTCAGGACGATTGACAGAATAACTTCGACTTTATCCCTAATTAAAAAATACGTTTGACGTTTGAAAAAAAAGTTAACTACAATGATACGATAACATATAATACAAATTTATAATCTGACAGAAGACAAAATATATACCTAGATAAAATTACAAAATCACTTATGGATATATAAGTAGACATTAATACATTCACATATCGAGTTCAAGGTCTTCAATTTTTGAACCAATATGATTTTCCAATACAGTTGCATCATCAAAAACCCAAGAGCCCTCTTCATTGTATGTTTTGGCGTTTTGGAACATGATCTTCAAATCATCGTAAACTTTGCTTGCACTAGTGTAAACATTTTCGTTCAAATTCTTCTTTATCATCTTGATGGAAATCGGCTTAGATATAATCTTGAAATAATCGGGATAATCCTTCTTACTTGGTAATTCCATAAATATATCCAACAACTTATGGCCATCATCACCTTCTAGTTTGGCTAGGTCATTCAAGAAGTTTAGTATTGGAGCAACGAAAGGTAAAGCTTCACTTGGAGTTTTGGAACGACGACCAGTATTTCTCTTCTTGCGAAGTGGCGTATCTTTGACAACCGTTTCTTGATCAGCTGAAATGGATGCACCTCTAGCAGGTCTCTTTCTCGGGGTGGAAATCTCTTCTTTTTCTTCTTCCTCTTCTTCCTCTGGCTCTTCCTCTTCATCGACATTATCTCCTGCAACGGTATCAGTTATTTCTTTTATCTTGTGAATTCTATTCGCTCTCCGTTTCTGCAATGCACTCTGTTTACGCTTGATAGCATCTTCAACAGTATCTTCATCATCATCCATGGCATCTAACCATTGTTCTTCTGTTAATCCATCGTCATATAAAACTTTTTTCTTTTCTCTAGTTCTTCCTAACTCTTTTTCAGCTGGATTAAGATGAAGTTCAATGTCTTCCGAGAAAACTGCAGGCAATTCTTCTTCGGTTATTAATCGAGATTGAGGTTTACCTAATTTTCTAGCTTGTATTTTAGCGGTTGCCAATCTTTCATTGTCCATTTGGATGAACATTTCTTTTTCAGCCTCGCTTCTTGCTAAAATTTCATTCAACTCGTCTTCATCTAACTCATCATCTTCCTCATTGGAGCCTTTATTCTGTTCAGATTCTAATAACCGTTTCAAGAAAGCTTCCTGTTCTTCAGCAGTAGATTTATTATCAAACTTACCAGCTTGGATGACTTTCCCATCTATATCTAATTTCTGGTGCGCTCTTTCCAAAATCACTTCTTCAACAGAGTCATCGGTAATTAATCTCAAAATTCTAACTTCATTTTTCTGACCAATACGATGCGCTCTGTCTTGAGCCTGTAAATCCTGATGAGGATTCCAGTCTGTATCAAAAATGATAACAGTATCAGCTGTCTGTAAATTAAGACCTAAACCACCAGCTCTTGTAGAAAGTAAGAAACAGAAATAGTCCGAATTGGGGGCATTAAAAACCTTCAACATACCAGTTCTATCTTCAGCCTTAGTACTACCATCTAATCTGAGATATTTCATATCTTTGTACCTCAAAAAGTCTTCCATGATATCCATAACTTGGGTCATTTGGAAGAACATCAATACTCTATGACCACTTGCCTTGAATTTCGGTAACACCCTGTCAAGCAATTCAAACTTACCACTTACTCTCCAGATCAAGTCATTAGTTAATCTTGTAGGATTAAGAAGGTTTTCGACATCTTCGAAAACAAATGGGTGATTACAAATCTTACGCAATTGCATAACTTTGTTGTTCAAACCTTTTATACCTGATTTAGTAGCTCCTTGTGAACCGGCCCCGATAAATAAAGCATTGTGTTTTAACATTTGCTGGTACAAACCTGCTTGCAAACCAGATAGCTTACATTTGATCACCTTTTCCACCTTATCTGGAAGATCTTTTTCAACATCTTTTTTCAATCTTCTCAATAAAAATGGTCTCAAAACTTTGTGTAATCTTCTGATAACCAATAATGACTCTTCTTCAGTCAACTCCATTTTATCTTGAGACCCAGTATTGGCAAATGGGGTATTGAACCATTCATCAAAAGATTTAACGGAATTAAAGATTTTTGGCAAAACAAAATTAAGCAATGCCCATAACTCGGGCAAATTATTTTGAAGAGGAGTACCTGTTAAGAT
Organism: Cephaloascus fragrans; assembly: GCA_003707825.3. NCBI lineage: Eukaryota > Fungi > Ascomycota > Pichiomycetes > Serinales > Cephaloascaceae > Cephaloascus > Cephaloascus fragrans. Next base: position 133,456 of record PPLN03000017.1, read on the forward strand.
CAATCTGTTTTTAGTGTGATAGTAGTTCGTCAAGGTGTAAGATAATTTAGATTGAGCATTTTTCATTCTGTGACCTTCATCAATGATCATATGAGCCCACTTAAATTTGCACAACAAAGGTCTATCTTTAATGATGTACTCATATGTTGTTAAAAGAACCTGAAATCTACCAGCTCTTATGTCATTTTGCAATAATTTTCTTTGGGGCGGTGACCCTTTATAAACAATTGTTTGGACTGTAGGTGCCCATTTTTCGAATTCCAAAGTCCAATTAGTAATTGTTGATAATGGAACAATAACTAGAAATTTATCAGTTTCATGTTTCGATTCAATAAGATAGGTGATCAAAGATATAGACTGAATGGTTTTCCCAAGACCCATTTCATCAGCCAAAATACCATTAAGGTGGTTATTGTATAGCGAAACCATCCATTGCAAACCTTTCAATTGATATTCCTTTAATGTACCTCCCACTAATATTTTTGGTTGTGAGGTTATTTCTTCTTTTATTCTATGGGCAACTTGGTAGTAATCAATCTTCTCTCTTAACTCATCAACATTATCTTCCTCTCCATCTTCGACAGCCGGGGTGGCGCTTTCGGAGATTGGAGTAGCAGCTTCTTCGATCAGTCCTCCGTGCTTTATGATAGCATCAGCTTGTTGAACTTTAACTGCCTGCGCCAACGAGTCCAAGAAACTATTAGTTTGTTTCAACAAATGAGTGATTCTAGTATCTTTAGTCTTATCCAACAATTTGATATAAGCTTCCTCATCGTTAGCTTTCAAAGCTTGCAAACGTTGTTTAGCATTCTTCTCCAATTTTCTACTTTCGTCCTTCTCAAGTTGCGTATGGAAGTGGCTGATTTGTTTACCCAAAGAAAACCTTTTGGTTTCTTTGTTGGTTCTGGACATAATTATGTCCTCCGATACAGACAAAATATTATTGACTTTCAAAAGATGTAATTTACGTTCAATTTGCTCTTTCTCCAATTTTTTTTGTTGTTCCAACTTCTCAGCCAATCTATCAGTGTGTGGTACAATAACTTTGGGTCTTATGTTGAGCGATCTTTGAGCCGATAATGTTATAGGACAGTCCCTCAAGTTTGGTATATCATAATGAGCTCGCGAAGCATTAGTGAAGACAAGGTTTTGCCTCACTGATTTTTGCTCCGTCAAAACTCTCAATGATTTCAATTCAATCAAAGAAGCGATTTTCAAATCATCATGATTGACAGGAAAGGCATCCGGGCTACTGAAAAGCGCTTTTCTAGTGTTGTAAGTACCCAAGTTACTTGGAAGTTTTTCAAGTTGGTTGAGTCTATTATTGATTTTGGAGGATATTATTTGTTCTGAATAATAATTTCCTACAAAATCATGCATTGGGTCGGCAACTTTGGCTGGAGTCTCAATGCCTGCATATATAGCTCTATCAGTGAAGTCTGAGTAGTCAATTTTGAAAGGTAAAGTATCAGTGAAATCTTTGCGGTTACTATTATCATTTGTTTTGGACTCCTGGTAAGCAATACGACCAAAATCGTACTGCAAATCACTTGTGAGATCTAAATCGTTCACCAATAATTGAAATCCAATTATTTGCTTTCTTAATAAACTGACGTCAATGTTGGATCTGGCGGATTTTTTCTTTTTGATTTCCTTCAATTTTGCGCTGGACTCCAAGTATTTCTTGTGAGATTCCGATACCTGGTGCAAAACCTTTTCAATGGCGACCTTTTCTTCTTGAATCTGGCTGTTGTTTTCAGTGTTCAGAATTGCTCTATATCTTAATAACAATGTTTGAACTTGTTGAGTTGTTTCAGGAAAAGGTAACTTGAAATTGGGCTTTGGAATTCCATTAAAAGTGCCGTTGTTTCTACTGGCACCATTGCTCATCACATCGTGGGATGCTATAGCAGGTAATAGTTCCGGTTGACTCAATGAACCATTTGACATTTTAGTCTATATTGAATGGGAAGGGGATCTTTGTTGTTCTGAAACAGTGGCAAATGAAAGTTTGTGAAGTAAAGGAATGGGTGTAATAATACAAATGACCTGACGTTCGACGAGTTGTAGTTCCTTGTTCTTATCTTGATGGATTAGGCAGGATATAGTAGTGAAAATGAAATATTTAGCTACCAAAAAAATAACCACCGCGTCTAAATAAACAAAAACGGACTTCTTTATGTCGAGGTGTGTAGGCGCCAGGGTGAATCAGCAGATGGACCAGAAAACTGTTGGGCAATCAATCAAAGTCGAATGATATAACTGTTTAGAGAGTTTTGTCAGTGGCAGCACTTGATTAGCAGCCAACACGATATAGAATTGTATCTTCAAAAACGATGTTGTTTTATCGCGAGTGAATCTGAAAATCAATTTTCAATTATTTTCAACTGGAGTGTTTTTTTGAGTGAAGTGCGTAACTCAAATTTATAATTTGTTTTGTAAGCACTCAGTCATCAGTTATCCTATTTACCTCGTCACGTTTACGTGCTGTTATATATCAAGGTGTTTCTCCGTCGCAAAGAGGGCATACCGGAACTGAAAATTTCCGAGCATTGTCGCGTCACGTCTCGACCCCGTAATTAGTCAGGATGATATCGATTTTGCGAGTCTGACCAATGGGGATCCAGATGTCGTAGATTACTCAGTGATGCTGCTGCGAATTTGCAGTGTCAATCTGCTCCAGTGAAGCAAACATAGTATATGGTGGTCCATGGACCCCAGTTCATTACAAATAACATTCGATGTAGATGGAATTTCGTGACAACATACGAAAAAATTAATAATAGTTGAAGTGCCCCGACTCTCACCAAACAATTTCATTTTTTTCCACAAGCGTATATAAGTCACTAGATTTCAGCTCGTCCTCAGCGAATAATTGAAGACACTCTACATTGAACAAATTACAAATACACTCTCTTTGATACAGAAAACAGGTAGTACAATTACGCTATGTCTGCAAGTGCAATTAGCTTTTCTCGCTCCCTCTTGAGAACATCATTACCTGCTAGAAAGAGGAGCAGAAGCTCCAAATGGTTCAGGACATTCACAGTTTCAACCTTGGTTGCTGGTTCCGCTATCTACATATACCAGCAAGACCAAAGCTCGGGGGACAACCATCACAAGAACAACGGAAACAGCAACACTGGAAAACTTTTATTTGCGGGAGCTGCGGGCTTGAACGTTGCCTCCAAAAATGAGAAGACATTCAAGGACTACCAAAAGGTTTACAACGATATTGCGCAAAAGTTAATCGATGATGATGACTATGATGATGGTTCTTATGGACCGGTGTTGGTGAGATTGGCCTGGCATTCGGCAGGAACATTCAAAAGCGATGATAATACCGGTGGTCCATATGGTGGTACTATGAGATTTGAAAAAGAAGCCAAGGACCCTGGTAACAATGGATTAGCCAACGGACGTCAATTTTTGGAAGAATTTAAAGCCAAGTATCCTTGGTTGAGTTATGGAGACTTATGGACTTTAGGGGGTGTTGTTGGTGTTCAAGAATTAAACGGCCCAAAAGTCAAATGGAGACCTGGTAGAAAAGATGTACCTGAATCCAAAGTTCCTCCAAATGGAAGATTACCTGATGGATCCAAGGGCGCTGATCATGTGAGGGACGTTTTCGTGAAAAGAATGAACTTCAGCGACCGTGAAACAGTAGCCATTATAGGTGCTCACGTTTTAGGCCGTTGCCACAAACAATACTCTGGCTTCGATGGTCCATGGCAAGAAAACCCAACCTACTTTTCCAATGCGTTTTTCACCAAGTTATTGGAGAACTGGCATGTGAGACCTAACTGGGACGGTAACAAGCAATACGAGGACGACAAATCTAAATCTCTCATGATGTTACCAACCGATATTGCATTAAAGGAAGACTCTGCTTTCTTGAAGTATGTTAAACTCTACGCTAGTAACGAAAAGGTATTTTTCGACGATTTTTCCAAGGCTTTTCAAAAATTGTTGGAGTTGGGAATTGAGTTTCCATCCGGCACTCCTGAATTCACATTCAAGACATTAGATGAGCAAAGTTAACGAGACAATTGTATTCATATATCACCAATATTTGACAGTTATATATACATTTTACATATAATATATTCTATAGTAGTTCCGTATATTCATAATCTATCAGTGCGGCTCAAAATGATATTTTACAGCCGGGTAACAATTAATTGTGAGCTCTTCTAGAATATCCAATAGTTCGCACAACGTTGAGACAATCTCAGCTGCTTTATAAGTGTGAAATCATCATCTCCAGGATATGATACCTTGAAAAAATCCCCAACAAACTTCTTGACTGGGATTCTTTCTTTTGTACTTCCAAAATGGTAGTCTATAATCCTAACAATTGGTACGAGCATTCTTTTTCATTGTTTTTGTCAGCTTTTCGTCCACTTTCCTTGTTGAAACGAATTTTTCTTCCCTTGATTCCTTCTTCTAAATTTTCACTGATATGGCCTACAGACAGCTGACAAATTGAGAAAGACCCTGTACTAACTATTCTTCAGGCACTGGGTGGAAAAAAACTGTCTTCCATGGACAGCAAACTATTTAAATGAACATTTACTTGCGATCCAGTTTGAAAGTGACGATATCACTTTGCAAATCGCGTCCATTGACACAGTATCTGGTGATTGTAACGTTTCGCAAAGAAAGGGAAAAGTCATCTGCATCTATGACATGAGCTTGAAATTATCTGTCAAGGGCTCCGACAAAACAAAAGATAGTGAGGTCAGTGGGACTATCTCTTTGTCTGAGTTTTTCCACGATCAAGATGAAGACGAATACAACTTCAACATCGATTCGGAATACAAAGCTCAAATCAAGTCAAAATTGATTCCCTTGTTATTGAAAAAATTGATGGGCTTTCAAAACGATTTAATCACGGCACATGAAAATGAAATCCAACACAACGTTTAGTAGATAGGACCTGGATCGATTTGGAATAAAGCGTTTGTTTGCTAGTTTTGTAAGGTTCAGTTTTTATTTTGAGAACCGTGCTCGATACAATATAGTACGCGATAAACCTACGGTCGTGATAGACATTTGAAAATATAATTCATGATACAACCTAAAACCCGTCAAAACCTTCAGGAACCCCCTTGGCATGTCTAGCACCCTTTCTTAGGCCATAAAACAAGCCACTATCATTTATAAAAGTCCACGGGATGTCACCCAGTTCGACTATCTCTATAAGCTTATTGGACTCCACGTTGGAATAAGGAATACCTCTTTCCGGGTGAAAGTAAACTGCTTGTTTACCAGTAATGAAACAGTGTTTCTTGTTCCCGTTAGGTAAATATATTCCGTTAGGAGGTTCTGTTTTCAACTGAACTGCCTCTTCCTCGACAACAGTAGGTTTAGCAACTGTCTCAATTCTAGTTTCAACATCACCAAACCGAGGTAATAGTTCAAGTTTTTCAAACTGATCAGCTTTTATCTCTGCTATAGGTTTGAACAAATTGTTCTGCAACGTTGGTTCGTACTTTATTCTCGATACCGGAACAAGTTCTTTGAACCTACGGGAAGCAGGCAAATCTGAGTCTGGTCCCAATAACTTTTTTTTAATTCTATCTATTGTAATATCATCACTGAATCTCAAAAAAGAAATGCTGTTTTTCAGGACCCTTTGAGGTGGGCCTTCATATACTTCTTGCTCCTCTTTAACTGATTCTTCTATTGAAGGTGTTGCTTCATTCGAACCTGGAGTGGGTTCTTCAGCAATTACATTTCCTTTTGTTTCTGGTGAGCTCTCAATTGCAAAGGTGACTTTTTTTCCATTAGGCTCGCTTTCACTATCTTCTTCCTTTTTGTTGAGCTCAGCATTACTACTATTTTCCAAGTCTTGGATTTGTTGTACTGCAGCTTCCTCATTTGATTTTACAGGCTCGAGAATAGTTTCATGTTCTTCCGTACTGTTTTGGGGATCTTGAATTGCTGAAGGATTCGAGGAAGAATTCTCATCTTTGAGAATTGTTGGACTTTCACTCTGCAGCATTGAGTCGATTGTTTCCTGATCTTGTACTTGTTCCGCATGGTTACCAATTATTTCATTTGTTTCGATGTTTTCTGAGTCCACTGCGTTCACTGTCTCTGGAGCTTTTTCAGTGCCTGTATTTGATGAATCATTGACAGATCTATTCTCCGTTTCTGTTTTCGGTGTGATTTCCAATGTTCCGCCTTCCTCTGTTTCGTTTTCTAATATCTGACTACTTTCACCGGCTAAATCGCGTGTGGCATTTTCAGAAGTTGAACCATCCCCTCTTGGAAGTATCTCAACTTTATTCACAACATCAAGTTTCACTTCGCTACCTTCCATAACCTCTCCAACTTCATTATTTATCTCTAACTTCGGTTCCTCCACACGAATCTTCTTCTTTCGACCCCTTCTGTCCTTCTTTTTGGTAGTCATTTCGATCAATCGTTTGGCTTCATTTATCTCATCTAGAGGAGTTACGTAAGTTTCGACACTATTGAATCTTATAATATCAACAAGAATGACCCTTTTACTCAATTGTAGGGCTCTTTGTCTTTCCTTTTTGACGTACTCTTGCTCCTTAAATTTATTTAACGATAAAATGTTAACTTTTTCTGTAGTGAGTGCTTCTTGCAATCTTTCTTCTTGCGTCATTTCGATTTTTTCTTTCCTTATCACTGGTTTAAGTTTCAGTTTTCTCTCTTCAGTTTCTTTCAACCTTTCGACCACTTCTAGCTTGTTTTGAATGGTTGTCAGTCTATTGGAAACCCTTCTTGCGTCTGACATTAGCGAGTCAGATTTGATTTGGTGTTTCAATTTATTTGTTTTGGGTTTTGGTGGTCTGGTTGTGATTTTTGGATTGACTAATTTCAGTGTTCTCTGAACCTTTCTCTTCTTTATCCTTTCTTGCTTCTGTAATTCTTTCTCTCCTTCGGATTCATCTTCATCATCCGATGACAATTCAGAGTCTGAGAGCATTTCATCTTCATCCAATGATCTCTTCCTAGAGTCTTCCAATAACTGTTGTTGATCACTATCTATGTCTTCGCCAGCATCGTCTTCCTCTTCCTCGTCGCCATCTTCTTCTGTCTTATCAGGCATATCAGCTTTTGTTTCATCACCGCCTTCATCATCCGCGCCATCTTCGCTACCTTCGTCACTTTCTTCATCTTCCTCTATGAATTCGCCATCGTCCTCATCTTCTTGAAACAAGAGATTCACGTTTTCATCATCATCATTCATGGGCCCCAAAGAGTCCATATCATTATTAAGTTCCTCTAGTTCCAATAAATGCTTCAATCTGGAACCAGCATTGGCACGACGGGACCTTGTTGCAATTATACTATCATTATTGGACATTTTGCAAACGTTCCTCTTTGGCTTTTCCTTTTGATGGCTATATTTGTGACATATACAGCAATCTTTCTGTACTAGATACTTAGTTCGCGTTGCGATTGATTTTGTTACTGGTGATGTTGATATAATAACAATTCTTTTCGATTATTTTCTTGATTTCGTTACCCGAAATATTGAAATTTTTGGTTTGGCTTTCTGGTTGCTAAAGCTCCAAAAAAGAACGATTCAACCTAATAAATAAGCACCAAAAAATAATCCGTCTCACAGTTTTGGGGTATTTCTGAGTAGTAATTTTCGTGAATATGGGCTTGTTGAAGTGCTCCTTGAACACAAAGTTTGCATATAGGTTGGCTTCAGAGACCGCTCGTTGTTTTTCTACAACTGGGATGAATAAGCATGTCAAATTGACATCAACATCAGAGGAAGAGATGTCACATTTCAACTCTTTAGCATCTACATGGTGGGACGTCAATGGTCCTCAGAGAATCCTACACAAAATGAACTTGCTCAGAGTTGATTTCGTTCACAATAATATCAAACAGTACTTAAACTTGAATGAGGATATCCACGATCCTGCACAAGAGATTTACATACCTCCGTATAACTTGAACTTATTGCCAGAAAGTATCAGAAACGCAATAGTTGAAGAGCAAACCCTCAAACGTGACGAAAAGTTGGCAGATCTCAAACTCAGTGTTTTGGATGTTGGTTGTGGTGGAGGCATCCTTTCCGAATCGTTAAGTAGATTACCTTTTGTTTCCAGTGTCAAGGGGATTGACTTGTCAAGTGAAGTTATACATGCGGCCAACTTACATAAAGCTTCAGACCCTTTTTTGAAAAGCAAGCTCAATTATCAGTTGAGTGCAATTGAAGACTTACCTGATAATGAGAAGTATGATGTTGTGACTTTGTTCGAGATGTTGGAGCATGTGAATTATCCTTCAGAAGTTTTGGATCAAGCGTTACAAAGAGTTAAACCCGGAGGCTGGATATTCCTCTCAACTATCAATAGAGATTTTGTTTCATGGTTTACAACAATTTTTATGGGTGAACATGTCTTAAAAATTGTTCCAGTTGGAACTCATACTTTGGATAAATACATTGATGAATCGGAAATCAGAGCCTGGTTCGAAGAGAAAAAAGAATTCACAATTGTTGATAGTAAAGGTTGTATATATTTGCCTGCCTGTGGATGGATTTACAGCTCTACCCCAAATATCGGTAACTATATGATGGCCATTCAAAGAAATAAGTAACCTGCTATTTTTCACGTGGTATATTATGGCCAAACCTTCGAAATTATACATATATTGATTGGGCGCTACGAATACTCGTAATCAAACAACGGCATATAATGAACTTATAGCTAGTTCGCAATTTTTTGTAGATCCGTTTCTTCTTGTGGCTCATCGATGAATGAGGGTAGATGATCTGTTTGTAAGTAGCTGGGAACTGCACCAGTATCGTTAAACTCAGCTTCAAAATCCATCTCTTCTCCCAAAGCATCAAGTTCAGCGTCTAGTTCTGTTTCTGAAATATCATCTGGAACATCGTAATTCATGGATAATGAATTTTGCAAGTCATTGGATTTATCGATTAAATCTAACATTTCATCTTGCAATGCTTCAATCTTGTCAATATCAATCTTACCATAAGTTTTCTTAAGCTCCTTGTTGGCTGATTTCATCGCATCGACAGTGACCATAGTATTTCTCAAATTCTCGGTGGTCATTGCAGCTTGTGTCATATTCCAACTTTGACTTTCCAACTGGTCTTTCTGACCCTCAATTTGTTTTCTTTGTTTTAGCAATTTCATCGCCTTCTGTTTCAATGCGTGTTTACCAGGACCTTCTCTAGTTCTGGATATTCTTTGCTGGTAACTCGACAATTCGGCATTGATCTTAGTTAGTTTTACATCTAATGCTGCCACTCTTTCTTCAATCTATTTGAGTTAGTTCTAGGATTTTATGAACGTATCATATAGAAAAATATCACTTACGCTTCCAATAGCATCGTTTAATGTTGGTTTGGGGACATTGTTCTTTGTACCAAATAACCTATTCATGACTTATACCCCGCCTATTTCTTTAACTTGTATATGGTAACCTTCTCAGAATAGAATTTTGACTTCCTGTAGTACAATTTACACAACAAAAGTCGATAAGTTTGAATGACATGATTAATGATTAGAAAATAGATTGCTACTTAATATATAAATAAAGTTCAATAATTATAAAAATATAGAAGCCCGTGTAGCGTAATGGTTAACGCGTTTGACTTCTAATCAAAAGATTGCGGGTTCGACTCCCGCCATGGGTTCTATAATTGGCGGTTTTAGCTCAGTTGGGAGAGCGTCAGACTGAAGATCTGAAGGTCCTGTGTTCGATCCACAGAAATCGCATTTGTTTTACTTTTTTTTTTGACAATGAAAGTGTGTATCTTGAAACTGAGCTTGGAATTTCCATTCACTATGCCGCATAATGATTTCAGTTTGGTTATGATGTTTACACCTATGGTCTACTAATCCCAAAAAGCATTTGGTAATGAATATGTAAAATTAATATATGCCAGAACTATAAAGATTTTTTTCATAAAATGGAGATTCCATATTTAAGAGTGAGCGTATTCAAAAATTGTAGAAAAAAGGAATTGATAAAATTGTGTGAACTAGAAATCTATCAAAAATTTCAGATGATCAAAATCATTTTCCAAATCAAATATCATAGCAGAAGGCATACTCATTGATACATCGCCCAAACCAGCATCCTGATACTCGTTCGATGCTGTTTCATTATTCCAGCGACTTTTCAACGAGTCCGCATACTTCTGATAATTGCCAGTACCAGTAGTTTCGGAAAAATTGAACGCTTCTTCTGGGTTCAAGTTACTGATATTGTATTCATAAGTAAGGTTTTGATTATCGTTGCCTATCAAATTCGCACAGTCGTTGAATCCATTTGAATTTGGATAAAAGTAGTTTTCATCTTGTAAATAAAACTCAGGAGATACAGCTAACGATTGCTGATCAAACTGGAGAACATCATCTAACTCAAATTTAGGTACAGAATCAACCAGTGTTTTGCGCCTTTTCGATGATTTCTTATTGATTGGTTCCGAAAATAGAGAGAAATTCATCTCAGGTATAGGCTCACTATGTTCAACAGTTTTCGATTCTTTCCGTCTTTTCTTTTTCAAGGCCTTAGTATGAGGTTTTTTGATGCTGTGTTTCAATCCCAACTGATCATCAGCAAAATCGATGTTAGAATTGATGTCAATTCCTTCATCAGTTGCCCCTAGTTTCGATATATCCATGAATCCTGTATCCAATGAATTAAATGGAAGTAATTCCATTCCTAATGGCAAAGCTTCATGACCAAGAGGTGTTCTTCCTTCCATAACATCAACTTCTTCATCATCTAGTACATACTCTTCGTTGAACCTGGCAATTTGCTTCTTAATTTGTATGTCTATATTCAAACTTGAGTCTCCAGCTTCAGAATCACTATCGAAATCATTCGGATCATCCTTTGGATCTAATTTGATATCGTTTAATGATGGATTCAAACCCTTCTCATCGAAACACAATCTAGAACCTCTTTCAAGATAACTACCGGAATTTTTTGCTTTTTTTGCTTTTATTCCAAACTTTTCAAGTCTCGAGACCTGTTTAGATGCAACTTGGTAATTAGATGGAGAGCGGCCGCGTATGACTAGAGGAGGTGTTTCGCTAAACGCAAGAGAAACTTGTTGGCCGTTCTCAAATATTCCAAGTAGCTCCACTTTCAAAGTAAAATGCCTATTATTCGAGGCAGGCTTCCTATAGTTTATTGAAGACGAAAATTGAATACGCTCATATCGAGCTACTTTCGAAATTCTGTCGTTAGGATACTTATCCAAAAGTATACTTTTGAACGATTGACTCTCCTGGTAGTATTTGGTTCTGTCAAAATAAAACATTTGATTGATTCTCTCGATCTTGGTTCCATTCCGTACATTAGCAGCCTCCTTGACAAGTGTATGATCAGGTAAAATACCAGGAACTGCTGCATAAATTGGAGGAGGAAATTGGGGTCCCCTATCGCGCTTGGCTGTATGTTGAATGAGATTTATAGTTGATCCATCCTCTGAGCATGTCGAAACTAGCTTCAATGCAAAATATCCAATTCGAATCCTCTCTTGGAATTCATTGATAATGTAGAATTCCTCGCCGATGAAGTCATCTAAAGTTATGTCGGACATTTCAAAAGAAGCGACTAAAGTAAAATAATTCCTCTTGTAACCAATCCACTCGTTGTTTAAAAACTCAAATCCTCTATCAATTCTGGAGTGAATAACCGGTATGACTTGCCCATTGGTTGATGAGCAAAACACCTTATGTGTCAAAATGGTTTTGTCAAATGATGGGCCAACTTTAAATTGCAAACCAGACCTGGGCGCTATCTTCTTTTTCTTTTCCCCTGCGATGATGTTTTGATCGACATCATTATCGTCAGGTTGGAACTCATCATCGTCCTCATCACCATATTCAGTTGCAGAAAATGTTTTCTTTCTGGCCTTAGAAGTGGCCTTTCTTTTCCCATTTCTCAAAGCAACCATGGTTTTAATTATGAACAACCAAAATTAAATGAATGACAGCGTCTCACAGCGTAACAGTAATAATTAACCGATATGAATATGACAGGGCGTCTACTTTTTGTACCCAAATAACAATCAAAAATCAGTCTAATTAAGTTAGGAAGTTCATTACCTCAATCTGAGAGTGAACAATTGACTATAATGATTATAGATCCAAAATGATGGTCAAGCGCCGATAAAATTCAAGCTGCCACAAAGATATGAAATAATTCAATATCACGAAAAAGGTATCAAAAGTCTAAAATCAAATTGCAACCTCAATTTAACGTTTTGGGAAATCAGAAATCAATAAACTTTCTCGATCTCAACTTTTCCTGCCACAAAAACAAAGGAAGTAATTAACCGCCCAGATCAAAAAAAATGTGAAATTACATGATTATCAGCAGGAAATATCAGAACCTCGAATTCAATATTCAGTCTGAAAATTCATGTTTTGACGCCCATTCGGCTTTTCAAATCAAAATTGACGCTGGTCTATTTGGCCCTTCAAATCAGAAGAAAATTGATTTGTTGATATTCTTTCATCTTCTCTATCTTCAAAAACACAATCTATCTGAGTGGACTGAATTAACCATATTATCCTGTGAGCGCTTTTGATATGTTTACAAATTTTCGATTCGGTGATAGCGCCCATGAGAAACTGTCAAATCACACATCGCCCACAAGTTCTGGTATAGTACCAATGAGGTTATTGCTTCAGAGATCCTTATAATGATGTTTTGGTTGCTTAATTGTCTGGCGGCTAATCTCCACAATTGATGAAGTATCGAAGATAAACTCATCTTATGTATTACCCGGCGGTTGGAAATTTTGGAAATTTTTTTATTTCATTCTGTATGCTTAGAAGAGCAGCTGTGAAAAAATTAGATGAAGATCTAACAACTTTTCTTGTTAAACTCAACTTGTGCAAAATGGGTAAGAAAGCTATCGATGCTCGTATTCCAGCTCTCATTCGTAATGGTGCTCAGGTAAGTTCACAGTTTTTAGGGATGTGCGAAGGGTGTTTCTAATACTAACAAAATACAGGAAAAGGAAAGAAGTTTCTTCTTCATAGTAGGTGATAAGGCTCGTAATCAATTACCCAATTTACATTATTTGATGATGTCTGCTGACTTGAAAATGAACAAGTCAGTATTGTGGGCCTATAAGAAAGAGCTTTTGGGATTCACCTCACACAGGAAGAAGAGAGAAGCTAAAATAAAAAAAGATATAAAGCGAGGCATTAGAGAAGCTAACGATCAAGATCCTTTTGAAGCCTTCATTTCTAATCAACATATCAGATATGTTTACTACAAGGAAACAGAGAAGATTTTAGGTAACACTTATGGGATGTGTATTTTGCAAGATTTTGAGGCGTTAACACCAAATTTATTGGCCAGAACTATTGAGACAGTCGAAGGTGGTGGTTTAGTGGTCATTTTACTTAAATCAATGTCATCATTGAAACAATTGTACACTATGTCTATGGACATTCATTCTCGTTACAGAACTGAGGCTCATGATGACGTTGTTGCCAGGTTTAACGAAAGATTTTTACTTTCTTTGGGTTCTTGTGAAAATTGTCTTGTCGTTGATGATGAGTTGAATGTTTTACCAATCAGCGGTGGTAAAAATGTGAAACCATTACCTCCAAAAGATGATGACGTTTTATTACCAAAAACTCAAGAATTAAAAGATTTGAAGGAAAGTTTAGCTGACGTTCAACCTGCTGGTGCCTTGGTTGGCTTATCGAAGACTGTCAACCAAGCTCAAGCTATCTTGACATTTATTGATTCTATTTCCGAGAAGACACTCAAAAGCACAGTTACTTTGACTGCTGGTAGAGGTCGTGGTAAATCTGCTGCTTTAGGTATTGCTATTTCTGCTGCTGTATCACACGGATACTCCAATATATTTGTTACGTCACCATCACCAGAAAATTTGAAAACTTTATTCGAATTTATCTTCAAAGGGTTTGATGCACTCGGTTATACAGAGCATATTGATTACGACATTATTCAATCCACCAATCCAGCTTTCAATAAAGCAATTGTTAGAGTTGATATCAAGAGAGATCACCGTCAAACAATTCAGTATATATCACCTAATGACTCCAATGTTTTAGGCCAGGCAGAGTTGCTTATTATTGATGAGGCCGCTGCTATTCCCTTACCAGTTGTTCGTAAATTATTGGGGCCTTATTTGATTTTTATGGCTTCTACGATCAATGGTTATGAAGGTACTGGAAGATCATTGTCATTGAAGTTGATTCAACAATTACGTGACCAATCAAATAATAATGCGGCTACCACGGATACGAAGATTGTCTCAAGAAATCAAAAGTTCAACGGTGAAACTTCTTCTCAAGGTCGTACTTTGAGAGAAGTAGTTTTAGATGAGCCGATTAGATATGCTCCAGGTGATCCAGTTGAAAAATGGTTAAATAAATTGTTGTGTCTTGATGTCACGTTGAACAAAAACAGTCAATTTGCTACTAAAAGTTTGGCTGATGTACAAAAGTGTAATTTGTTCTACGTTAACAGAGATACTTTGTTTTCGTATCATCCTGTGTCCGAAGCTTTCTTACACAGAATGATGGCATTATATGTTGCATCTCACTACAAAAATTCACCAAATGACTTGCAATTGATGAGTGATGCTCCTGCTCATCAATTATATGTTTTATTACCACCAATAAATGAAGGTGACAACCGTATGCCTGATCCCATCTGTGTTATACAGGTGTGTTTGGAAGGTGAGATTTCCAAAGAAAGTGTTCGTAACAGTTTAAGTCGTGGTCAAAGAGCCGGAGGTGATTTGATACCATGGTTGGTTTCTCAGCAATATCAAGATGAAGAATTTGCGTCATTGTCTGGTGCAAGAATTGTCAGAATTGCTGTTCACCCGGACTACGCAGGTTTTGGATATGGTACAAGAGCCATCGAGCTTTTGAAAGATTATTTCGAAGGAAAATTCACTGACATTACCGAATCGAGTAAACCTAAAGATTTCTCTATAAAGAGAGTATCTGACGATGAAATAGCTAACGCTTCTTTGAAAGATGAGATCAAATTGAGAGATTCTAAGACTCTTCCTCCGTTGCTATTGAAATTGTCAGAAATACCACCCCACTACTTGCATTATCTTGGTGTATCCTACGGTTTGACATCCCAATTACATAAATTTTGGAAAAAATCTGGTTTTGTGCCTGTATATTTGAGACAAACGGCAAATGAATTAACTGGTGAGCATACTTGTGTCATGTTGCACGTGTTGAAAGAAAGAGAATCCAAATGGCTTGAGGAATATGCAAAAGATTTCCACAAGAGATTCATCTCATTATTGTCTTACGAGTTTAGAAAGTTCACTTCCACTGAGGCATTGACTATTATTCAAAGTATTGCATCCGGTGAATCTCACGAATCAACAAAACCATTGTCCAAACACGAATTAGACGAATTGTTGTCTCCATTTGATTTGAAAAGGTTGGATTCTTACGCACACAACCTTTTAGATTATCATGTCATTATAGATATGCTTCCCGTTCTTTCAAATCTTTTCTTTTCAGGTAAGGTTTCTAAAGATGTTTCTTTGTCCAGTATTCAAAAATCCATATTATTGAGTGTTGGCTTACAACATAAAGATATTGATTATATATCGAAAGAAATGGGCTTACCATCCAATCAATCAATGGCTATGTTTTCCAAAATCATAAGAAAATTTTCCAACTACTTCAAGGATTTACTCAGCAAATCGATTGAGTCCGAAATGCCAGAAATCAAAGATGAAACTGTAGCCATAATGGACGGTGAAGAACATGAGAACTATGATAGTGTCGGTCAAGATATGATGAGGGAATTGAATGAAGGTGGTAATGAATTTATGAAAGAGGAAAGGGAAAAACAAAGGGAAATCATTAATTCATTAAATTTAGAAAAGTTTGCCATAGTTGATGATGGTAGTTGGAATGCCGACGAAAAGGCGCTTGCAAAAGCTGCTAAAAGTAAAGGTGTTGTTAGCATAAAAAACAAAAATGCTAAGAGAAAGAAAGAAAATGCCACTGAAATTTTTGAGGAAGAGATGAAAGCTGTTTCCAAAAAGCCTAAAAAGGTAAAGAAATGAACATCGCATAACTGTTAGCTTATCTTGTTTTAGTTGATTATTAAATACTATTGTTATATAATATAAAAGTGTATATTAGTTTGCATTGTATTAGCTGTTGTACATTTCATTCAAAATGATAGTAACCGACTGATCTATCAACTCTTCAATATTCAAGTCTTCATTATTGATATCTTTGAGTTTCAAGTCATTGCGGGCATAATTGCTTAAACTTTTATTCATGTTGAAGTCTTCAAATAATGTTTTGTGAGACTGAACGTACGCAGGCCAGACCATTAGATCGAAATAGTTTGGTGGATCAACCCAAAACCCAGCAACAGTATTGTAACCTTTTCTAGCTTCTCTCCTTTTTTTCAAAGTTTCGTAAGATGCATGATAGAACAAGCGTATGTCAAAAAGTTTTGCAATCTCAATATCATGGTAGAGCATGAACCCATCCACGAAAACTATTTTCACTTCTTCATTTTCTGCCATTCTCTCCTCAATTTTCAGCCTGAAGTAGACAATTTGATGGTCTTCCAATCTCAACGAGGCATCGGGCTCCAACGTGTCAACTTCTTTCGATGGAGTGACGCCACTTTTTATCTTTGAAATATACTCTTTGAATTTGACAAAATCTAAAGCATTTGGAGATTCCCAATTGTACTCTTTTTTCTCTTCGTCGTAAGGTATCTGATCATCCGGCTATTTAAATGTTAGCAAACCATACATGGTATTTTGACTATGATTTTCACTAAGCATAAGCCTCAAAGTATCTCAACTTACTAAAAAAAAGTCATCCAAATGAATCAAGCTTGAACCTCTGAACAAAATATGCAACGATTTTGCGGCTGTTGTTTTCCCAGAACTTGAAGGACCTCCCAAACCAATAAGCACAGTTCTGACCATTTTACTTTCAGACTAAGGCTTGGTAGTTACTTCAAAGTATAAAAATACAGGCCGTTTGGTCTTTATTGTTGTATCTCTGATTCAAAAAATCTCTGGCGATAAAATCAAGGCCATTCGATAAGAAATCTAATAATTATTTCAGACACATGAAAACGACATTGAATAATGTTGGAACATCGTAAAATGGAGACTACAAAATCAATAAAACATTTTAATGTACACATTCTGAACACTATTACACAATATATAATACATAATAAAAGAGGTATGATCAGAAATTTACTTTTTCCTGCTGCTCTTTCGAATAACTTTCTTGGGTGAGGCCTTTTTGGGAGTAGAGGTAGCAGTTCTGGCGGACCTTCTTGTGGCTGGTCTTTTCTCATCTTCTTTTTCTTTTTCTTTCTCTTTCTCTTTTTCTTTGGCCTTACTTTCCTTTGGTTCTTTTTTCTTGGGTGTTCTAGGTTTTTTAGTTGGGGTTTCTTTGAGTTTAACATCACTGGCTCTGGTTCTTCTTTTCGATGGAGGATTAGGTGTTGTTTTACGAGCTTTCTTAGGTTTCGATGATCCTCTGGTAGGGACCTTCCTTTTTGTACCTCTACCTCTCTTGGGCGTCACTTCAGGAGCTTCATTTTCATTCTCTTCTGCTTCTTCCTCTTCGTCATCATGGTCCTCATTTTCCTCGTCATCATCCTCCTTCTCTTCCACCTTTTCATCTTTCTCTTCCTCATCCACGTTGGTATCAGCTCCTTCACTTAAGTTTTCTTCATCTTCGTCAGCTTCCTCCTCATCTTCGTCATCTTCGTCTTCTTCGTCGCCCTCTTCTTCATCGCCATCATCATCTTCCTCATCCTCTATTTCTTCGTTTCCTTCATCGCCCTCTTCTTCGGCTTCTTCGGCTTCTTCAGCTTCTTCAGCTTCTTCAGCTTCTTCAGCTTCTTCTTCCTCATCCTCCTCGACTCCATCATCGTCATTCGATTGGCTCTTGTTGTCATCTTTATTTTCAGATTCAAGTTGTCCGTTTCCAAGTTCGCCATCGTCATCAATCTCTTCACCAAGTTGGGAAGGACTTGACTTGTTCAAGGGATCTATTGCTTTCTCAGCAATCATATCATGGTAAGTGTCTGGCAATTGAAACTCTCTTGTGCCTGTGTCGTCCGTGTTGACTTTATCGTTGCCAGCATCAGCTTCATCCTCCTCATTTTCAGCTTCCTCGTCCATTCGGTCTAGCTCTTCTATATTGTAATATGAAGACAACTTTTCCCATATATCTTCAGCACTGAATTTCTCGTCATCTTTCAAACCTTGGTTCAAATTGTTTAATATAGAGACCATGTGTGTGAACTTGTGTTTCCCGACTGGCCTGTAATCACAGACCAAGCGAAACAATTGGATCTCTTCTCTAACAAGCCATTTTCTCATGATAGGCCCTTGCTCAAACCGTCCTCAGCTAGGTCTGTATAGTATATAATGCCATGAACGCTGATTGCCTCTGTTTTATTTACTTGGTGAAATGTGTTTATTACGTAATATTGAATATATTTTGACTAAACACTATGGTTCGGGCTGGCTTCTATATATATATAGTATGGTCACTTGTTTCCAGCAGTTGAAGGAGTTTGAAATCAAAAGCGTACTAATGGTATCGCTGGCTAGGCAAATGAGCTTGTGAGATATTTGATAAATGGCTCACTACAATCGTTGGTAACCATTTATATATTTTAACATGTGAAATTAAATAACCTTATATACAAAGAGCATAAGAGAACCACTCGGTTCTTCTTCAAATGAATTCTCTACTTTTTCTTTTGAAAGCATTGCAGTCTCTCAACCATTGCTTATAGTCTTTTAAGCTGTAGATCTTTTCTCCGTAGTAGTCAGGAACAGGATTTGAGAATGATTGGGAAGATGGATCAACTCTGTTTTTGGCAATGTGTTGGAAGAAAATTTTATCTTTCGCTTTAAATTGTTGGATGACGTTTTTGTTCTTTAACTTGAACAAGCCTGATCCCAAAAATGGGCCCACAAGATAGCCCAACCCTGTACCTAAGAAAATTCCTCCACAGAGGACCATAAATGGATCGAATCCGAATAAAGGCTTTTCAACATCTATTTCAAGATTGGAGATGTAACCCCATGATATAGTGGATCCAATAAAGGCAGTTATAACAGATGAAACCAAATTGACTCTGCTATTTTCTTTCTTCAAATTCAAAAACTGAACCCAATTCAATGTTGAGGATGGACCACCTGTTTTGGAGATTTGTTGTTGAAAAGCGATCTTCGAGGTGGAGAACGATCTGAGACCTCTCAAGTTAATACCAATACTTCTGAGCATTATGTACAAATAGTGAATATTATGTGTCTTTCCCTATTGATGATGAGGATGGTTGGCTGAAAGTGAAGAGTATGATTTCGAGTTGGATTTTAAATTTTATTTAACAGTTGAAAAAGTCGTGTTAGGGAGACGACTTTCAAGGAATTACAACATCCTCAATGTCTACCACACCATCATCTCCAGAGTCCCCAAGATACCTAAGGGAAATAAGAGGAAACCGGCATCTGACTTTTGCTTTCTTAGTTCCATTTAGGTGTCCCCCTCTTTGTCTTGGATTTATATTTCTACAATGTTTTTCGGACCCAGAATTTGGAGCAGGAAAACATTTTCAAATGATAGCTGCGATACAAAATCAACAAGGCTGTTTCTTTATGATTTACCTCAAAGTGGAGGTAGACAGTGAAACTCATGTGGACGTTTGTATCATAAATCACCGTGAATTAGTAGACCTAACGAGGGTATACACCAATTATATCGTAACAGCTGTAGATGGGGAAAAAAAACTCCGCACATGTCGGTGCATACAAAAGTCGGTCGGGAAAAAAGAATAATTTGATACGGCAAACTTCAACAAAATCAGCTAATCGATAAATTCAGGAGTAATTTCGAAGGTGTAGAAGTTTGGGAAATCGTTATTTTGATTAAAAGAGCTAGGTTTAATTATGGCATAATATCTGGATAAACTCATTTGATCTGAAAGCATGAAAATTGACCCAGATCATTTTCCTCCCCAAAAACAGTGGAAAATATTACAAGATTTGAGCAACCGCTCAGCAGTTTATAAGATCCAGCTACCTGGCGGCAAAATTTACATTGTTAAGAAAATCCAACAGGACGTACCAAAAAAAAGACTAATTAATCCATTACGAAAAAAGGCGGGTGCGAGATTGACGGGTCTTTCTAATGAGCTCAATATCCTCAAGAAAATACATCACGCCAATATAGTCAGCTACGTCTCAACGTATGTGAACAAAGAAACGAAATCAAATGATACCTACTTAGTTACTGAAGCCTTTGGTGCCAAACTTGAAGACCTTCCCACCCAAAGCTATCCCGCCATCAAAGTTTTATCATGGATCCAACAATTGTCGTCTGCGGTGGCTTACCTTCACTCTAATGGTATAATCCATCGTGACATAAAGCCCTCTAATATCTTGTTGGATGCTGACTTCAATTTGATCAAATTGTGCGATTTTGGATCGGCGCTATGTTATGAAGATATTCAAGAGAAAGTGTCGCGGGACAAAATAGTTATAGTAGACAATGTAGGAACAGCATACTACATCTCGCCTGAAATAGCTAGTTGGTACTTGGTTAATCACGTCTCCAGTGAAAAACGAGAAATAAGCGAAGTAATGGGTGAACCTGTTGATGTGTGGGCTATAGGGGTGGTATGTTACGTATTGATTTTTGGTAAATTGCCTTTCAAAAGTGAGTCCACCTCAACCTTGTACCACGATATTGTTTATGATGCAATCGAAATACCACAAACTTTCGCCGAACAGGATGTTGATGAAACAATGTGTGGTTACATAATAAATGTGCTAAATAACACTTTAAAAAAAGATCCCTCCTTGAGAGTCAGTGCTGGCAACTTAAACAAGTTTTTGCTTGAAGTTTTAGCTTGAAGGGAAAGGTCTCAAAAACTTTCGACTCATTGGCTAGTTTGAACTGAACAGCGTGCTACATGGTCGCAAGCCAAATGGACATAAATATTATATATACAAGAAACGCCTCTAAATAACTAGCTTATTTACCTCTTTTAACATAGTACATATAAGCACGTTCATGAACTGGGATAGCAAAAGGAGAAATAACTTCAGATTGACCGGGACGAGCAATTGGATTTCTAAGGTAAACGGCATGACAAGTTTCAAAGGAGATTTCAAGATGAGATGGCAAAATAGCAAAAGGTGCTAAGAAACCTCTTGGAGTAAATGGAGTAAAATATGGTTTTGATGGATCTTTACGACCATATAAATGTTTTTGCCATGGTAAATTGACAACGGCTTTCGATTCATCTTCTAAAATTGCTTCCTTGTCTAATTTTGGATGGAAACGAAGACCTTTGATATAGTTTGGATCATATGGTAAAGTTTTTGAATCTTCTGAAACCATCTTCTTTTCATAGGTTTGTCTTATTTGATCTAAGTACTTTGAGTTGATTTCCGACAATAATTGCTTTACTTTCTTGACTGTTGTTTCGTTTTCTTTTTCATCTTTATTGGCTATGAAATCACTTATTTTGGAACTTAAATCACTAGATGAGTAGGTTTTGGCATTGGTAATCAATTCATGCTTTGATAAAAGTTCGTAGATTTTGAAGCATCTTTCTGCTAAGGCTTCAAACTCTGGTTCAAAGTTTTTGACCTCTGGAGTTTCAACTGAAGTTGACAACTTTATAATGTCTTTTAAGATCGAATTTCTTGAAATTTTTTGTTGAGTTTGTAACATTTCTTTCAAAACTGAATTATTGAAGGCAGCAATCTTTTGTCTTGTGACTTCATTGCTATCCCCATCAATCTTTTTGAAAACACGGGAGTTTTTTCTTTCCCATGTAGCTTTTGGATCGGCTTTAGCTGATAAAACATATTGATTCCATCTAAGAGTTTGATAATTATCAACTTTCAAAGCGTGGGAAACACTTGGCTTTGGTTTTCCTAATGCTTCCATAACTTTTTCGGGATTAACAGAAAAGACATCACCAGCCTTCAATTCATAACTTGGATGTTTTATTTTGACGCCATTAACGAGAACATTTCCTTGTAAAATAAACTGTCTTGCTTGTCTCACACTCGACGCAAACAATGATCTAAATAAAGCAAAATCCAATCTTTTTTCCAAGATGGCGAAAGTTTGTAATGGCATTGGGGTAGTGATATTCCCTTCACCTTTCAAAGAAGCATCCAATTGAGCTACACCTTCCAACTTTGGCGAAAAGGTAGCTTGCCATCTCGATTCAGTCAAATGCTCACCATGGTAAGCTCTAGTCTCAGTTTTGGCTGTCCATTTTTGTTGATACAAACTTTTCCCCTTAAATTCAACTCTACTCTTCTTGTACAAGTTGAATAAATTATACTTGTTCCATGAAGTACGAATACGCTAACAATATTAGTATCTGTCTGTTGTATATGGCTCTCGAAAAAAATCACCGAAACCAAATAACGAGATACTTACACCTCTGGTCAAGGAATTCAAAACTGTGGCCTTTCTGGGCATTTCTGAACCTTGATCTGAATGATGAAACCAAAATAAAAACTTGGTTGGAACAAAGTTTATACCAGTTTATGAAGATTGTCCTCACTTGAATCGTTTTTTTCATTGAATGAATGTTGAAAATTGAAAATATAATGCTGAAATTTTCTAATTCGGTATGTAAATTACGGAGGTGAAAATTTATTAAAGTGCTCATAACCGTGTATAAGCTAAACATAGTTCCTCCTACGTTCCTATTTCAAGTTGTTCTTTTTCGAACCTATGATTGATGGATTCCTACATAGCATTATTTTAATCAAACAAACTCTAAACATCATTAAATTAACTAATCAAACAAATACACACATAAACTAACCTTCTAATAATTCAGGGATTCTTTCCATTTTCTCAGTACCGTAAGTGATTTGGTAAGTTGCTTCAAACAATGGGAAATCTTTAGTAGCACCAACGTTTTCTAACAAATCGTGAACTTCTTTTGCTGTAATTATACCTTGAGCAGATTGGCCATTGAGTAACTCTTTTTCGGAATCCCAGGCGCTTTTACCAGTAGTAGCCATGTGTCTTCCGACCTTGACGTTTCTACCACCAGAGCAGGTTGTGATTAAATCAGCAACACCAGCAGATTCTTCAGTGAAAGTTGAAGGATCAGATTCTGGGAAAAATCTTTTTGAGAATTTTATGGTTTCCATTAATCCAACTCTCATGATTGCGGCTTTGGCGTTGTCACCCCAACCTAAACCTTCAACAAAACCAACACAAAGAGCGACAATGTTTTTCAAAGCACCAGCAACTGAAGTACCAGCGACATCTTCGATAACTCTAACATGGAAGTATGGTCTGTGGAAAGCAGCTTTCAAAATTGTTGAGTCAATATCTCTACCAACACCCTTGAAGTCGGATGGTAATTTGTAGGCAATGGTTGTTTCAGACCACTTTTGTCTAGCGACTTCGGGAGCTAAATTAGCACCAGATAAAGCACCACATGTAATTTCCAAGTTTTCGGTGATGTAGGTAGACAACAATTTGCAGCCTTCTGGAGTGACTTCAAGACCTTTCAAACAGGAGATTGCTCTAGCAGTCTTGGAAATTTTGCCCTTCAATTGCTTACAGATTCTTGGTAAAAATTGATGAGGAATATTGAAAACCAATAAATCAGCGTCAGCAGCAGCCTTGACAATATCTGGTTCAGCGTATAAGTTGGTTGGCAAGGTAACACCTGGTAAGTATTTGACGTTTTGGTGTTTTGTGTTAATGACCTCAGTCAAATTTTCACCGTTGATTTTTTCTTGGAAAACCCACATTTTAACTTGTTTGTTGAACAATTGAGGTTTGGAAGCGGCGTTTTCAGCCAAAACTTTAGCAATTGTGGTACCCCAGTTACCTGAACCAATGACTGTAATCTTGTATGGTTTGACTGGACTCAATGAGCCAGATGATGCCAAATGGTTTGACACTTGTGCTAATCTTTGAGCAGCGACGAGGTTTGAGGACATTTTGGTTATGCAACAATGTGTTTTTATGATTGATGAAAACAAAGTTGATCGATGTTGAAGAAATACTCAATTTTCAACTATCTATAGCTAATCGCGGCGATAGACTCTTGGAAGTTGGGGTGTTTATATACATAGAAGGCATTTGAAAAAAAAGATTCATGGTCGAGCGCACATAAAAGAAACAAAATGGCCGAACGGAGTTCTGGCGCCTCCAGAAACGGTTCCAGCCGACAGACTCGGGGACTTTTTACTGTAAACGCTATTTCTTCGTCTGACTCTGGAACCCGATACCGCATCACGTGCACACCCTTTCATGTGTCACGTATACACCGAAGCAAAATCACGTGAACATCATGTGACTTAATAATAAAACTGGATATTCAAAGGATAAAGCGCAGATTAACCGATACCGTCAATTCTCCAATGATCCGAACGCCCATATCTGGGGAGAAATTGCTATGAAATATCATCTTGTGCCTAGTTTTAATGCGCTAGGCATCGCTCCAAAGACAGGGAGGAACAAATATAATACATCACACATCCTCAAGCCAGTAGCCAACGGATAAATAAGGAAAACAAATGCAAATAACGCAATCCTATCTTGTGACTATTCCCTGAGTGCAAATGCCAGTGGTACGTGCTTGTGTTTACGCGGTGAGTGCTCAGATATACCAAAGTGGTCTCCTTTCATATGTCAAAGATATGAGATTAGTTTCACATTGGTCATGATTGATACTCCCCTGGTTTTGTTGTCTAGTCAAGTGTGTTGTCGTGGCATGGGACAACCACAGTCAGGTCAAACCCCCAATAAGACCTGGAAAACTTTGAGTTTTCTCAGACCAATGTCTAGGCAATTGTCTAACCATCCATCTAGAAAACGTACAGGGCCCGCTCGTAAGTACACATCCATCTGTTCACAGAGCAGACGTCTCTTGGGGTGTACTCATTTATACACATGGCCCTTCGTCACTGTGCCATTCCAAATACATTAGGGCCGGCTTGATATCGTGGGTGCAAAATGTATAGGAAGGCCAGGTACAAAGGAGGTTACAATGACTCATTCAAGCGTTCACAGGGCACTTCTCATATATTGGATCTCGATTCCATGACGCTGAGAGGTGAACGATACATTCTCATCGACCTTGTGGGGCCAGAAGCCAGTTAGTGTCAACCTGTCAGCCTATTTCATTATCTAGTACACTCAACGCCTAGCGAAATCAGGATCAATCACATTCACTTGTGAATCGAACATATCCCATAAAATTAGCCGCTCACTTGTATGAGCATGTCACTTTGATTGAGGCGTATCCCGAGTCTATGGTCGCCAACAATTGCAGTGTTCAAAGTTCAGGCTAACTTCTGAGGAACAGAACTATGCTATCTCAACATGGAAGCCCACGCTTGGTTTGTCCCAGAGGACTTGACACACAGACGTCTTTTTTTGAGAGCCAGGGCCTTGACATTTGTTTACCAAACAAATCGAACACGACCTAAAAATAAAAATTCCTTGCTTCTTCCCCTTAATGGATGAAACGAATGGGTTCGATCCGTTTGGACTTGAAATTGAAAGGGATCGATCACTTTACCAACATCGTGGTTAATGACGGTGAAGTTTGACCGTCGCTACGATCTGATCTGAATCCTGTCGAACCTCCCTCTACAACTGCTTTTCGAACAGTTTTTGAATCATGTGGTTAGTGGCTCGAAACCTGAAAATGAAGCAAAAAAAACTGCAAAAAAACTGCTAGAAAAAACTAACAAAATTCAAAAACCGCAGCCTGGTGTTCTGTTCGGTCAGATGAATTTGAGTTATGTAATTTCCCAATTAGGATATTTTTTGTGGTTGACGGCATTCCAATGAGGAATGTAAATCTCGTTGCCCTGCCACCCATAAATTTAGAGCTTCTTTGTGCAGTAAGATACGTCCTCTGGATTGCAAGCTAAACTATGGGGTTCGCCCTAATAAAAGCTTTGTAGTGCGTTGATCGTGCATACCTGGAGTCTGCTCGGTGCATAAAGAAGCCCCTAAGTAACGCGACCTACTGTACCTTTTGCGTAACATCTTTAAAACCGCACAGAAACACAGGTGCTCTCAACCACCTCACAGTATCATTAGATTCACCCATTTATATAAACAAGTCAAATTACCTATTTTCTTCCAAGTTTTTTCTTACCACAATTTCTAGAGTCTCCAACTGTTTACAATCCTTTAATACGCTAACTCCAAATTTGTTGTTTTCCGGTACTTTACCTGTCATTCCTTTGCTATTAAACAACTTTTTAGATTTGATTTTATTTGGTTATTTACAGAAATTCACTAATCCAGTAAGTATTTTTTGCTCCGATTCAATCCATCGTTTTTTCCTCAATATCACAGTGTTTCTTTACTCGGACCTATTTCCACATTTGCACTACACTCCAGCCCAACCACACCATTTTGAGAGCTTTTGATCCCGCCAGCTTTCGATTTCTTTTTGCTCTATCCTAGACGCTGGCATTTTCCCTCGAAGCAAATTGCTGAACACACTTGACGAGTTTCTTCCTCGAAGCCCAAGTCACGTGCAGCCACATTTGGCCGAATTTGGAAATAGCGGCCACGCTAATAATTGAAAGTAAACAAAGAGATCCTCTCCATCAACAAAAAGGCTTAAACTTGTGGGGTCACTGAACTCAAAGGTGTTTTCAAACCGAAAGCAACTGGGATCTAAAGATGGGGCTGGAAATGTGTATCGGGAATTTTTGCGACTCATTTGTCCTTTAAAAGTGACAGTGCTGACTTTTCCCATCACACATTCGTTGGATTTGATACCAGCTAGAGGCCATTGAAACTTTGGAAAAAACGCACCGCAAAGATAGCAGTACTAACCCAGTTATAGCCATGAAATTTTCCCAGGCTACTATTCTTGCTTTTGCTGCTTTAACTAGTGTTGTTGCTAGCGCTCCAGCTGCTGATGCTGCTGCTCCAGCTGAAGATTGTTCTTCTACTCAATACCATGCGCACCATAAACACAAGCGTGCTGTTGTTTATGATTATGCTTATGTTACTGTTACTGTCGACTCGAATGGTCAAACCCTTTCACCGGTCGTTTCAAGTTCAACTTCAACCAGCGCTGCTCAACAAACTTCCTCAACTTCAACCACCACTTCCTCAATTATTGAATCCCCATCCTCAGTCTATACCCCATCATCTTCTTCCACCTCTTCTACTTACTCAACCTCTTCAAGCTCAAGCTTTAGCAGCTCCAGCTCAAGTTCAAGCTCCTCTTCATCAAGTGCTGCTGCCACTTCAACTTCTGGAAGCTCATCTTCAGCTCCAACTGGTGATTTGAGTTTGTTTGAAAATCCAACTGAAGAATTCCAAGATGGTGTTATTGCCTGTTCCGACTTCCCATCAGGCCAAGGTGTTATTGCTTTAGACAATTTAGGTTTTGGTGGCTTTTCTGGTATCGAAAACAGTGACGGTTCAACTGGGGGTTCATGTAAAGAAGGCTCCCATTGTTCTTACGCTTGTCAACCAGGTATGTCCAAAACCCAATGGCCATTATCTCAACCAGCTAATGGTGTTTCTATTGGTGGTTTGTTATGTCAAAACGGTTACTTATACAAAACTAACTCCAACTCTAACTACTTATGTGAATGGGGTATTGATAAAGCATACGTTGTCTCTGAATTAAGTGAATCAGTTGCTATCTGTAGAACTGATTATCCAGGTACTGAAAACATGGTTATTCCAACTGTTGCTGATTCTTCAGCTGAACAACCATTAACTGTTGTTGACGAATCATCTTACTACATGTGGGAAGGTAGCCCAACCTCTGCCCAATATTACGTCAATGATGCTGGTATTTCTTGGACTGATGGTTGTGTTTGGGGTACTGCAGGTTCTGGATTAGGTAACTGGGCTCCATTAAACTTTGGTGCTGGTTATGCTGATGGTGTTGCTTACTTATCATTGATTCCTAACCCTAACAACTTGGACGCCGCAAACTACAATGTCAAAATTGTTGCTTATGATGATTCAGCTGTTATCTCTGGTTCTTGTGTCTACGAAAATGGTAAATATAACGGAGATGGTACTGATGGTTGTACCGTTGGTGTTACCTCTGGTAAAGCTAAATTTGTCTTATATAATTAAAAGTTTTTCTTTTAGTGAGAATTTTTCTAGGCCACTATGTTGGAAATGACGATTTATTTTTGTTTTCAATAAATCTCTTTTTTTTTTGAAAGTTGTAGCACTGTGCCCAGTGATGGATCAAAAGTCACAGCTGATAGTGTTCGTGAAGGCAGAAATCAATTTTATTGGACCTTTTTAAGTATTTAAACTGAATAAATTCCAGATCACATGTTCAGCTTAAAGTTTGTACTGTCGGTTTAAATTGGCTGCAAATTCAAGATGAGAAGCTAATTGTGTAACCGATTTGCGACCATAGTGTCCTTCCAACCACAGACAGAAAGAAATGCAAAGATGGAAATTCACGTAAGTTTGGAAAAGCAAAAGTATTGTGTGGATGATTTTATTTCTGTTAGCATTTATCACCCCTTTATGTACTTCGATATATACTAGATGTAGGTAGAAGTACAAGCTGGATCTCAAAATTTTCATTTTTTAAACACCCATATTTAACCACAGCATAACCATGTTCTCTCTACATTATCATGGTTTAGCTCTATATCTTAACAATTTCTCAAGTCTTCTGACCAACCAGATTTAGTTGAATTTCAACGGTTGGAACTTCAGTTGTACCGACAATAAGGAGATATGAACCAGAAGGTCGCAAAACACGTATAAGCCGCAGGAGGCAGAACCAAACCTCTTATCAGTACAATATCCACAAAACCAGAACACTCAACCGTCAATATCACCTTAACTCTTCAATGAAAAGGTATCAATTAGTCATGAAATTTTTACTTTTGGCCTTTAACTTGAATCATTTGCTAAACAATAAAAGGAAAACTTTGCAAAATTATATCAAATTATCAATACTTCAAACATTTTGAGTTGCTCCCACTTAACTATTGCAAGCGATCAACCATTACATGTTGATACGTCATCACAAAATTGCTATAGACACCTTGCAGCCATTTGAACTATGGTTGATAGTTTGGATGTTTTTGCTGTCCCACGAATTGAAAATACAAAGCTAAAGGATAACACAGAGTTACCTCTTTCTAGCGAAACTAATCTATCATCCTTTGAGGTTAACTTTGCTACAAAGTTGAATGACTATTTAAATCCTTATAGTCCTACCCGTCAAAATAAAGGATATGAACATCCAATCACCCTTATGGATCAAAATGAAGACTCGGGTGTATACCATTTCGACCAATGTTCAGAGAAAACCTACGAAAGACTGGAAATAGAAGGAATACAAACATCTGGTAAAAGTGAAAGTGAAGAAATGAATACAGAGAATTATAATTGGAGTAGCCAACAAAAGCCAAGTCAGCTAACGCAAAATGGAGATATGCGGATAACTCTCACTGATGAATTAGATAAGATAGTTGATGATTACCTCGTGCAATCATCGCCTGTAACATCAAAATACATCGAGTTGAACGATAGTGAAAAAAAACAAATTGCAGATGCGATTGCTTCAACATTAAATAAAGATAGAAAACCAGCCCACCGATATCCAAAGTCTTCCGAAAATTCAATTGAACATTTGACAGATCCACATCCAAATTCTGATAACCTCGTTTCAACAGAACAGAAGAAGAAAGCCCTGAAAGCCGAACGGCTAGAAAGAAGCAGAGAAGCACTTAGTGCTTTTCGGCATAACTCTTCTTACACAATTTGTAAAGAGGCAAAAAAACCAGAGTTGAGGATAAAAAAAATTGCAAGAGACGGTTGTTTTGAAGAAAACATATCACGTTCTAACCTGTTTGGCTCTCGTGAGAATCTCTTTGTTGCTTTAATTAATGAGATACTCAAAAAATATGTAACAAAGTCAAATCAGAGTATCTATCAGGCAAAGATTAATAAAATTGAGCAGAAAATGAGTCAAGATGTTAGGTCCACTTTGAAGGCAGAAATGAAAATATTCTTGGAATCAAAATTTGGTGAATTGTCAGTTATTGAAAATTTGGAGAGTTTAAGCCCTTTTATCAATTTACTTCAAGGTATCCCAAAGGCAAGGGCAAAAGGTAACGTTGGAAGAAAAGTTGTTTCAGAAATAAAATCTGAAGAGCAGCTTTTCAATTATCAAAAAGACCACTTATTGAATTTATATTTTGGAACGAAGTTAGCTTTTGATGACAATAACATAAAAGGAATACCAAGAATAATTCAATCAAGGTTGCAAATAGAGAAATTAGTGTCCTTTGAAAATATTATTGGAAACGAAAAGCTTTTGCAAGATATCAAAGGACAAGTTCCAAGCAAGACTGAAAGAGGTATGATAGTGTTGATTAAAGCGCACCAAATTCTTGAATGCGAAAACTTTATATCAATAAATGCAGAGAGAACATTGAAGGGATTAATTCAAATTCTCAAAAACAATTTGGAGAAAAGCAAAAATGATGTTGATGGCCTTCCTTTTGACAGACTTTTCAAAATGACTGAAAGTGAGAGTTGTGTAACTAACTCTTTATCAAATCAGATTTCGAAGTTTCCAGAAAACAAGTATGAGCCATTTAGTGAAACAGATATATTTCAGTTGTTTGGTCTTGAGAGTGATTACAACACAAATGACAGTCAAGATTATGATACCAATATCAGGAGTCCTAATGACATTAGCAATTCTTTGTTGGATATACCATTTGAGTTCCATGAAAATACAAAATTTCCAGATGTAATTAGCAACTCAAGTGAATTTGATTATCATAATTCCATGCCCTTGACACCAGCCCAATCTAATTACAATTCACCCATCCAAAACTTGATTTCTAATAAAGTCAATGATTTTTTGAACAAGCAACACTTCCCAGATATAAATGGGTTTGACACAAATAACTATGAGTTGGTATCAATAGCAGGAACCCCCAATATGGATATAGTTGATTATACCCAGAACTACAGAGATATCAATAGTAAAGATATGACGGTTGATTATGAATCTCAAAATATAACAGGTGAACAATTCAGCTCGATGAATTTCAATTACCAAGCACCAGCTTGTATGACTGGGCAGAATGAAAATCACTGCAAATCTTATAATTACGACAATCCTCTACTGTGTAATTTCAATAGCTACAGTATACGGAGCGGCAATCAGGAATTTGATGATGATGAATTGACCATTCAAGAAAATTTGAGGAGAGACACTTCCAAACCTCTTTTGTTCAATTTCGATATCCCAAACAACCACAGCTCCGCCAACGATCCAATGACTTTGGCATTAGACGCTTTTCAAAATGTCGATTCATTTTTCAATAAAATCAATCAGGTGCCAGAAAGATTTCTTACTGACTTTTCTGACCAAAGTATGGGGCATACTCAAAATGGTGATGAGGATATGTTGATGGTGGCTGCAAACTCAAATTTATATGCAGGACAACAATATTCCAATCATATCCACAATAATAGGATGCAAAACCCACAATTGTCACTACAAAGTTTTCAGTTGGCTCCTCAGCCAGACAATTCACCGTGTGAGACTGCTTCAACATTGCAATTCTCCTTCGATTCAACATGTATGAATGACACCTATAAAACGTCATTCGAAGGAGCTGTTACGGAGGGTATTGTGGGACCAATATGTTCAGCCCGAAAACTATATGAAAATTCCGCCAATATTACCAAGTCTGTAGAAGAAGAATTGGAAATTTGGGATGATCTTCTCTCTTCTGATGACTGGAAAGAAAAAGGGAAAACCAAATCAGCTAGAAGAGATCCCAAACAAGAAACCCGTTGGAAGCCGATGTCCATATTTGCAGCATCTTCCTTTGACTGGGAAAAGAAGCCTATACAGGGGATAAATGAAAAATTATTAAATATACTGTCCAGTTCTTGCTTTGGTCTCATCAACTTGAGACCAGCAGGTGCTTGGAAGAGAGTTATGAAACCTCGCCCGGAGCGAGACTACAATCTTCATCTTTGAAATTTCAGAAGTGTTTTAATATTTGTTGTGATATTGTATGAGTAAATAAATGTGAAGTATAAGTCAAGTAATAATGCGAACTGTTATGCCTGAAAATAAATATGGCTTTTACAAACGTTACTTTGATCAAAGTCCTTGAACTGTAACTCTACGTCAGAAGACCACCGCTCATACCAGGTTCGCCAGACTACTCCTAAAGTCCGGCAAACCTAGTGATTGTGTGTAGCGGGCTATGACAACACAAGTAAAAGGAGTGGTAAATTGGATGCGTTATTACCATCACCATTCCCAGGGCTAAATTCGATTTGACGTATAGATCAGAATTTTTACACCAAAGCTTCACTCTCGCAAAGAACCGAGACTTTGCCATTTCGGGATTGGGGATCTCGCTGTCTCTTATTTCAGAAAGGTAAACGTTACGGAGAGCATGAAGAGAACTGAATTGTGTTAGGGGTCCAGCATAGTTCCTTTGCAGTAGTTTGGTACTGCTATCATATGGCGGTGAATTTATTCATACTGGAATTGACCCAAACGGGATGACTCTCTGAAGAGAACACACTGCTGTTCAGGAGTGCCCCAGAGTTTTTGCTTTCTATAACATTATGATTCGTGAATCATACTCTGTGAATATGTCAGCTGCCGTAGCGGTAATTTGAACCATATGTAATGTCCGACAGCTTCTAATTAGATAAATGGTTCGTGTGCGATGCTTTGCACACTGTTTGCAGTGGTGTATCTTCCTGACTGAGAAAGAAATCGTGTGGTTTGTCCCCTCATCAACCTCTTTGCCGCCGTCGCAAAGCCCACACATTTAGTGATCCACTTCACAAGTTCAGCTTCCACCATCCAGCTCTGCAAACACCTGGTAGCCCTCCAGCTTTTTCGCCACTGCTGGACATCTCCATTACCGAATACACTATCAGTCAGCATCAACCTTCTTGTTCATGAGTGAGAATGTTTCCTGAAAGAGTAACGCGCTACGTTACTGGCCAACTGCAATCAACTGTCTCTCCGGTACCGAGCGCAGAAGAAGAGTCACCAATTTATCCATTAATGAGAGCGCCTTCTGAAAAATGATGGAACACATCATAACATCACAAAATACCTTATACGGCATCTTTGTTGTGTAATAAAAAAGAAAAGACGAACTTTTTTGCTTGACAATAAAATAGCCGCACTCTTTTTTTCGAGGGAACATTTTCGTGTTTCGTTTTCATGATGAAGAGTTAGCCGCCCAGGTGGATTAAGCGCCAACAAAAAACACTTTTGAAAACAACACTAGTGACACCTTTTTTTCCTCACAAAAACGCTCTTGCTTTCTTCATGAATCACCCTTTTTATCGCTTCACAAGGAGCAAATGACGAGTTATAGAGGCGGTAAGGCGCTCTGACAGCATCGCGGCGCTCTGAACCAACTTTTTCGCTGCAATTAGCACGACCTTTCACAATATATGTGCGCGAACAGATAGTGAGAATTGGTTGATAAGTTGAAGTGCATAAACTTGAACATAATAAAAAAATGCCCCCATTACAGAAAGTCACTGAAATTGGTATATATTGAAACTGGATTCCCACTGTTGGAATATTTCAAAATGAGTTCACTATTGTTATATATATCCAAGCTCAAGCTTTCGCTCAGAGGGTACCGGAAAATCACAGCACCAGAAACAATAGAAATGGATTCAGACCTAGAGAGATTGGCTTCAGGTTCAGGCTTAGAGTCAGGACTGGGTATAAAAGAGGAATATGAATTTTCCACTCAAGACAATTTTGGGAATTCAGCGGTTGGCGAGGTCACCGATACCCAAGTCAAAAGGTCCTTGAAACCACGTCACATCAGTATGATCGCATTAGGTGGTACGATTGGTACTGGTCTCTTCATTGGAATTGGTACGTCATTGCTGGAGAGTGGTCCTGTTAACGCGCTTATATCTTACTTGTTCATGGGTAGTATTGTCTTTTTTGTCACCCAATCTTTGGGAGAGATGGCTACCCACACTCCTGTTACTGGTTCATTTTGTCAGTTTGTGACTAAGTATGTATCCAGGTCCCTTGGGGCTGCCAATGGTTGGCTATACTGGTTCAGTTGGGCCATTACTTTTGCCATTGAATTGAGTGTTGTCGGACAAGTCATCGAGTACTGGACATTTGCTGTACCAATAGCTGCTTGGATTGCGATTTTCTTTGTCATCTTGACGTTGGCCAATTTAGTGCCAGTCAAATTTTATGGTGAAGTTGAATTTTGGATTGCATCGATTAAAGTTGTGGCTATCGCCGGTTGGCTAATTTATGCCCTTTGCATGGTCTGTGGTGCTGGAAAGACTGGTCCAGTTGGTTTTCGTTATTGGAGAAATCCAGGTCCATGGGGTCCAGGAATATTGGTTTCAAATGTAAATACAGGTAGATTCCTCGGATGGTTATCATCATTGATTTCAGCAGCTTTCACATATCAAGGTACCGAACTTGTTGGTATTACAGCAGGGGAAGCAAAAAATCCAAGAAAGACAGTTCCAAGAGCTATTTCCAAGGTTATGATTCGTATCATGCTTTTTTACATAATGTCGTTATTCTTCATTGGTCTTTTAGTACCATTTGATGATCCAAAATTAGCTTCAACCTCAAGTTACATTTCTTCATCCCCATTTGTCATTGCAATTGTCAACTCAGGTACCAAAGTCTTACCAGATATATTCAACGCTGTGATTTTGAGTACAATCATATCAGCTGGTAACTCGAATGTCTATATCGGTTCGAGAGTTTTATTCTCTTTAGCCCAAACAGGTGTTGCCCCTAGATTCTTTTTGAAAACAAACAGATTTGGAACTCCATGGGTTGGTGTTTTGGTCACTTCAGCCTTTGGTTTATTAGCGTTTTTGGTCACTTCCAACAGCGGAACTACAGTGTTCAACTGGTTTGTAAATATAACGGCTGTTGCAGGTTTGATCACATGGTCTTTTATTTCAATTGCTCATATTAGATTTATGCAAGTCTTGAGAAAAAGAGGATTGTCGAGGGATGATTTACCTTTCAAAGCTACAGGTATGTCTTACGGTGCTTACTATGCTGCTATTGCAATCATAATCATTACTTTCATCCAAGGTTATAGTGCCTTTTTTGATATTACTGCCTCGAAGTTTTTTACAGCTTATATTTCACTTGTTTTATTCTTTGCTTTATGGTTTGGATTCCAACTTTATTATAGAGATGGTTGGTTGATTCCACTCGATGAAATTGATATTGATTCTGGTAGAAGAAAAGTTGAAAACGAGGTTTGGGAAGAAAATGATGAACCTTCTAATTTGTGGGAAAAATTTTGGGATATCGTTGCATGATTTTTTTTTTTTTTGTTTTGTTTGCTTTGTAATTTGTTGGTTGCATTTTTTTTACGTTGATTTGTTAGTGGACCGTGGTTGTTTTTTAATTATTTAATTTGGAATTTTGTTAGTTATACCAAAGAATAGATTTTTCGTCATTGGTTTAATTGTATACAGTTCGTTGCACTAGTACCTTTTGATTGTTATTTGCCAATCATCACAATGCGGACAATTTCGGTAACTTGTCTAAACCCAGACTTTACACTAAGTCTTCAGCTCCGAAATCTGAACACTAGTTCAAATGATTGCAGAGGTATTAAGATAATGTAAATCTATGAAGCACAAAGATTATAAATTTCAATGGAGAATCTGATTTTCAAGTGAACGCGAACTGTTGACTTTTACAGACATGTTTACTAGTAAAAATTTTACATGGGAACAAGAACGGAAAACGTAAAATATAAAGCGTAATGTAAAAGTATTTTCATAAGCATCATAATGAACTGATTCGACAAAGAATCAAAAAAAAAGCGTACCCCTATAGATACAATATCAAAATTCAGTACAATGGTATGAGTCAGTCAAATTGAATACATGTGATATTTTGAAAGGATTTCATAATTTTGATTTGTCAACAAGTAAGTGAATCGCAGCATTATTGATGGCGATAGAATTTCTTTCAACAACCCAAGTTTGAAAGATAACCACACCGTTGTTCTGCTTCCAGGCCTTAACTTCTAAAGTTTCGCCTGGGAAAACAATGCCAGTGAATCTGATTTTGAATTCATCGAATTGTCCAAACTCATCAAGCAATTTTTTGGCAGTCATACCAAATGTACACATCCCATGCAAGATTGGCTTAGGAAATTTGGCACCCTTCGCAAACTCGTTATCAACATGTAACGGGTTAGTGTCACCAGTTAGTCTGTATAAAACAGCCTGTTCTGGGGATACCTTGATTTTTGCTACAAAATCAGGTGGAGTAGTTGGTGCAGTGAATGGATTCAACGCAAACGCTGTTCTTTCTTTGAATTTTTTGGATTCACCTTTAGCATTTCTAACAAATATGGTAGTCTCGTTATAAAACAATTTCTCTCCTGTTTTCAAGTCAGTCGTATCGCTACCCTGAACAACAATAGCTGAAGAGCCTTTATCAAGAATTTGGACAGGATAGAAATTTGTTTCAACTGTCTTAGCTTTAGGAATAGGAAACCGCTTGATTTTAGTATAATTTTCACCGTGAAGTAAAAACATGGGATTGAAATCTTTCAAAAGAGCCGAAAAATCCAAAACATCTGGACCAGCGTTGAACGTTGCTGTTGTAACAAATGTAGGAACTACCGTAAAATCTTTATCATTTTCATATACGTATCTCAATTCATCAGCTGTAGCACCGACAGCTAAGTTGTACAACACCAAATCTTTTTCTGTATATTTCCAGATTCTTTCATTCTTTTTCTCGGCTTCGTCGTCTTCATCATCTTCCTCATCATCATCTTCGTCGTCATCATCTTCAGCATCTTCACCTCCAATGGCATCTAAAATAGCCATAGAACTTTCGGTAGTTGATCCAATAGTGACACCATGCTCAAAATCGATAACGTCCTTCCAATTGTCACGGATAGATTCAGGTTCTACATCAGCATCATGAGAAACAAAACCTTTAGCACGTTGCCATCTAGTATTACCTATCCATCCACCGCCAACTTCAAATAATTCTCCATTTACTTCCAATTCATTGGATCCCAATACAATCAATAATGGTGCAACTTGGTCAGGATGGAATTTGTTTTTTTCATTCTCACCGAAAATAGTCAATGTCATGGCAGTTTCAGCATGTGGTGCAACAATATTAGTTTTAATACCACGCTTAGCGCCTTCAATAGCTAATGTTCGAGACAAACCCAATATTCCAGATTTTGCAGCAGCATAATTGGCTTGTCCGAAATTACCATAAATTCCGGAAGTAGAAGTAATATTGATGATTCTACCTGACTTTTGTTTAACAAAGTGGGGCCAAGCCAACTTACACAATTTGTAGGTAGCAATCAAATGGATTTGTTGAACTTGGTACCACTGCTCATCAGTCATTTTTGCAAAAGACTTGTCACGCAAAATACCAGCATTGTTCACCAAAATGTCAATTCTTCCATATTTGTTAATAACATTTTCCATGATAGCATCTGTCTCTTTTGAAACATCGTGTTTATCAGCATGTGCTTCACCTCCTTGAGCCTTTATTTGCTCGACAGTTGTATAAGGATCTTTGAAGTCATTCACAACGACGGATGCACCATATCTAGCAAACCAAAGAGCATAATCTCTACCCAAACCCGCACCAGAACCCGTGATCAAAACAACTTTTCCTTTCAAAGAAATCTTTGGAAGTTTTGAGTTATCAGTCGAAGGAAGTTTAATGGCAGCGTCATATAAAGCATTGTAATCGTTGAGCATAGTTGGGTATTGTGTTTTCAAGACGGGGGACTTATTTTTGAAATCAAATATTTCCTTGAATTTGGATGCAACTGCTTCCGCAGTAAAGCTTTTATCGGGATTGAACAAAACACCCGAGGATCTTTCCCACCTAATCTGGCCATAAAATCCAGCAGCGACTTCAAATATTTGGCCATTGACTTTGCTGTTTGCTTCAGATGTTAAGTACAAGACCAATGGTGCGATTTTAGAAGGATTCAATTTCTCTAATATATGAGGGGGTAATATATCTTCAGTCATTCTCGATCTAGCAAGCGGAGCAATTGCATTTGCAAGTATATTTTTGGAAGCACCCTCTTTTGCTAATGTTTCCGCAAAACCAATTAACCCCAACTTGGCTGCAGAATAATTTGATTGACCAAAATTACCATAAAGACCAGCTGGTGAAGCAGTATTTATGATTCTTCCGTATTTCTGCTTGACAAAATAAGGCCAGGCTGCCTTTGTTGCCTTATAGGCACCATTCAAGTGAACATCAATCACCAATTGGAAATCCTTATCACTCATTTTTGCGAACGAGGCATCTCTCAAAATTCCAGCGTTGTTGATCAAAACGTGAACAGTACCAAAGTTGTCAACAGCGGTCTGGATGATTTTGTCTCCATCCAACACATTGTTGTAATCGGCGACAGCGGTACCACCGCTAGAGCGAATCTCTTCGACAACCACATCCGCAGCTTTGGAATTGTTGCCTTGACCATCGAGGGACCCACCTAAATCATTGACAACAACTTTGGCCCCCCTTTTGGCAAACTCAATGCAGTAGTGTTTACCCAAACCACCACCAGCTCCGGTCACTACCACCACTTTGTCTTTGAAAGATACTGACATGCTTGCTTTTTGCAAAAAATACACAAACTATCAAAGATTCGTTATTCCGAACAACTATCTTCAACAATGAACAAATCAAGTAAAAATTTGATACTTTGTAACTGAAGACTTATTTATGGCTGTTGGGCGTCTAGGGAACTATGGATAGCTTATATAGGAACTGGGTAACACCCCGCAACTCAAATTTATAGCAGAAAGCAAAATGATTTGAATTTGGAGATGTCAAGATTTACCATGAGCCGAGCAGCTGTGAGCATTTACTAAGCGACTGTGACAGAATTTGGAGCACATGCTTGTATTGTTGGCACACACCTAAATGGCAGGCAAGGTCATCTCATCATGTGATTATATCATGTGATTGCGTCATGTGACCGGTCATTTTTCCATGTGATGTGTTACGTCATGAATTACTCATCACTAACGTGCACGTGACCATGGTGGCAATTCAAATACCTATAAAATCGTTCTGGTAGCCTCAACTTCTAGGGCTTGTAATTTTCACTGTATATTTGGGAATGTTCACAGTACAAATGAGAACGCGACTTGATAACTAGAAAATTTTCCTTTCATGATTTAGCTATAAATACGCGCCGGTTTCCAGACATCATAAAAGTTTTCTCTATCATCATTAACAACATAAGTCAAGCAAAGAGTAAGTATTTCAAGACCATTATTCCATTGATGCAACATTTAAATGATGATATGAAGTCTACTTCTTTCCCAGTCCGATTCGACTATGACGATAGGGTTGAAAACAGTCTGGTTTGATTCATCTTTGTCAAGAAGATTGATATCGAACCGCATGATTTATACTTGCCAGTATTTAACATTTCTGATTTATTGTTGCCAAGTGAATAAAGATGATACCGCTAGGTTTTCTTACTAACAAGTTCAAGGTATGTGTGATTACAGTAATGAAATATGATTATTAGATGATGAAAATTCCATTGAACATTCGCAGTTTCCTCGGTAGCTTACACAAAGAACCCATCTTAGTATGTCTGTGACCGTCATAACTTCCTTGGATGTCTGATTTATATAATTCATAAATTTGTTTTATCTAATTTGAGTTTTCGCTAACGTTTCTAGTTAATAAATATTTGTCTTTCTAGTTTTAACTGTAGTTTTCAGTACTTGTTTACATGTTGTGATAACGAAATTTTTGATGCATTCAGTGACGAAACACTTGGACACATCTCATCACAAGCCATGTTACAAAGTGAGGGGTTGCTGATGTTAAACAATGCACTTGTGAAAAGCGCATCACTGTGATCATAGAATTTAGCTCTTACCGAGGATACCTATGGCGGCTGAGGAGTAATTCAGCGATTTTCAGGAGGATTTTATTATTTGGACCGTATTACAGGTGATTTTTTTTTCAAGCTCCTCTTCATCAAGCACAGACCGAGGTCTCTTATGAATCGAGGT
Source organism: Cephaloascus fragrans (assembly GCA_003707825.3). Lineage (NCBI taxonomy): Eukaryota > Fungi > Ascomycota > Pichiomycetes > Serinales > Cephaloascaceae > Cephaloascus > Cephaloascus fragrans. Next base: position 173,571 of record PPLN03000017.1, read on the forward strand.
TATCATAATTAACTCTACTGTAATTCTTCTCCATCGTCAAGAAACTATTCCTTTTCCATAACATGTTATTAGATTGTTATGGGGAATAGAATTCCATGTTGACTTGAAATTTATATGTTTTGCACACTTCGTAAAATATCCGGGGTTTGAACATGTGATTGGCCCTTTATGCTGATACCATACATATAATATATGTAACTGAATTTGCGGTTGGCGATAAGAGGCTACACAGGATTTTTATTCTTTTATGCTAAAATTCTACCTCATCAATATGACATATCACACAAACGACATAAGCAATATGTTTAATCTCGATGACTGTTTTATTCAATCGCTTTTGAAAGCTCAGCTCTACAACAGAGAGTTGTTGCAGGAAAGTAATGAAGGAATCATATATCCAAGACATGTCAAAAACATTGCACTTGACATCAAAAAACAGAATAACGAAAATGACATCGAAGGCATTGATAAGGGGATTCCTGAGATATCTACGAATCTATTAAACAAGACTCAACTAAATCTTGTTTGTGCTTCTTTGAGAGTATTGGAGACGAAGCTCACCAACTTTAAAATAAAAGCGGACGTTAAGAAAATATTCATTGTTTCAAAGATACAAGATAAAGACCCAATCACCAAAACTAGAGAATTGGTTGAATTCATTCTCAAAAAATTCACACATGTTGAAATATATATAGAAGAAGCGTTGACAAAGTGTAATGTTTTCAAATTTGACGAATTGGTGGAGAAGAATGTATTTCACAGTGACAGGATAAGATTTTGGAATTCCGACAATGTTGACAACCAGGCATCGAAATATGATCTTATAATTACTTTAGGTGGTGATGGAACCCTCCTATATGCATCATGGTTATTCCAAAATATCATGCCTCCAATAATAAGTTTCAAGTTAGGTTCATTGGGTTTTTTAACGAGGTTTGAGTTCGAAAATCATGAAGAAATAGTTTCCAAAGTTTTAACGGATGGTTACAAGTGTTCAATGAGGATGAGATTTGAATGTACAATAATGAAGTCCAAAAATCGTGGCACCAAAGTCTATAACATCGTTGATCAGATCAACAATGCTGACAAGTCAAGAGATTTGATCAAAGAAATCAAGCAAGCGGAGTGTAGATTGCATGAAAGCACCAAACCAATATGTGAGTTTTTGACACATGAAAAATACAAGACTTTCACAGTGTTCAACGATTTGGTAATTGATAGGGGTCCAAACTCAACTATGACTTCTCTTGAATTGTTTGGAGACTATTCACACTTGACAACGGCTGCGGCAGATGGAATGATCATTTCAACACCTAGTGGTTCAACGGCATATTCATTGTCTGCTGGGGGCTCTTTGATACATCCAGAAATCCCAGGTATCTTGTTAACCCCTATTTGTCCTCATACTCTTTCTTTTAGGCCTTTAGTCATACCAGAATCAATAATTGTTAGAGTTGGTGTACCTTATGATTCCAGAACTTCAGCATGGCTTTCATTCGATGGCAGAGAAAAAGTTGAATTGGAAAATGGTGATTTTATCACAATAACTACCTCCAGATTTCCGTTGACATTTGTTTGTGGTGAAGAAGAGAGTCTGCAGTCAAAGCTTCACTGGTTCATGAGATTAAACGATACTTTGAACTGGAATGAAAGAAAAAAGCAAAAGTCATATCTGTAACGTACTATATTGGGTAATAGGTGTTCATGACGTTTGTTGATTTACCATTGCAGTTCAAGAGATCAAACGGCTCAAAATAGCACAGTGATAATTCTTATAGAATATAGGTATCATCTTGAATTGTAAATGAACGTTTCATAATACTTCTTGTAATCGTAAAATAACTCATAGTTTTGTATAAATCCGACTTGGTTAAGTGCGATCAAAAAAATTATCGTATTTCGTAAAACATCAAAGAAAAACTTGAAATCAATCATATTTCAAAATTTCCAACTAATATTCAATAAGAAGCTGATAAATGAACAAAAATCCGATATTGACAACTTATAAAACTCCCAAAGATCTTATTCAACTCAGAGAATGGTTTTACAATTTTAGTCCTATAGATCTTCGATCGAAGGCTATATCTAGAGTAAACTCGCTCGCAAAAAGAGGAAAGCTCCCACATTTTATAGAGTCAACAGCGTTATTAACAAGTTGCTTGGTTCAGGATACTCAACTTATAAATATTATGGAGGAGGGGAATAAAGACAATGAAATCATAAATGCGAATATCTTGCAGTTGTCTTATGCCATGTCTATTATCAAATTTGTGAATGGTACTTTGGATAAATATCAACAATCCACATACGCCATACCTTTGTATCACTTGGCAAAACAAATTAACTTGTCTACTTTTTTTGTGGAACTAAGACATATGGGCACACACGAAAGTTTGCCGTCGCTAGAAATACTACGTGTAGCATGCCGTGAAGCTTTAAGCTGGTTGTTTGATACTTATTGGGCCAGTATTGAAGAAGAAGTGAAACCTGAAAATGATAACGTCGAGAATGAAATTGCTGAGAAAGTGAAAATATTCTTGAAGGATTACAAGCGTTTGAGGTTAAAGAACTTGGATAGAGTATATAAATTTGGAGACTCTTCTGAAGGAGGGTTGAAGTACTGGGAGATTGTGAACTATTTTCGAAGTGGTGTTGGTCTTGATTCACTTATTAACGTCTTTATACAAAAGCTTATCATCAGCAAGAAGATCAAGATTGGGATAATCATGAAGTTGTATGAACCGCTCGTCAACGATATGAGTCAAGATTTTCACGAAAAGTTCCTTATAGGTCTCCTCAACAAATACAAAGTTGAGGAGGATAGCTTCAAGATGAAACAGATTACAGAATGGTGTTTGTTCTTGGTCAACAAAAATTTCAGCCATCCGTTCATAGAGATTGATGAGTTGATAAATATATTAAGCTCTGAGAACAACGAGATAGATAATACCTTATTGGCGCATCTACTAACCAAAGAGAAAGACATATCATCTGAACAGCTAGAGAAGATTCATAAGCTCATAGACTTTTTCAAGAAATTTGAATTACCAAAGCTAGATTTCTTGAATGAGAAGAAGAGAAATGCCAAGGAAGCCAGTATGAACTATCACAAAAGAGTAAAGTTGGAGAAAAATGAGTTCAAGTTTTTTGAAGTTATGGAAAATTGGGAACCCAAACCTTTTGGTGTAATATAGAATGAGCACAACACGATATCATTATTATGATAGCTTTTTGAGTTATTGTGTAGGTTAATAGTTATACCCTTTACTTATCCTTTACTTATATGGTTGAAGTGAAGATTACATAATCCCGCGATAAACTCAAGGAGTCAATCTGGACTTGATTGAAACCGGTGTATCTTGAATCTTAAAGAATGCCACTTTTAACAACCTTTTCTTCTGTATATACAATCATTCATCAAAAAGATGTCAAAACAACTCGTCACAGGCGACGAGCAAAATAAACATCTCAAGGATGCAATTTACAACATCAAACATCAGGTTGTTTTGATGAAAAAATGTCTCGATCAATCACCATCGAAAAAGTTGATGGATGCCTTGAAACATTGTTCTAACTTTTTATCTGAATTGAGAACCAATTATTTGACGCCAAAACAGTACTACGAGTTGTACATCTTGGTGTTTGATGCCTTGGAAATGTTATCAAATTATCTTTTAAAGAACAATTACTCGAATCATTTATCGGATCTTTACGAATTGGTGCAATATGCTGGAAATATAGTTCCCAGGTTATATCTCATGATAACTGTCGGCACAGTTTACATGTCTACCCCTAATGCTCCTGTCAAGGAAATCATGAAAGATATGATTGAAATGTGTCGTGGAGTGCAACATCCAATCAGAGGATTATTCTTGAGATATTTCTTATCACAGAGAATCAAGAATTTACTTCCATTGGACAACGACCAAGACTTGCAGGATTCCATTCTGTTTTTGATTGACAATTTTATTGAAATGAACAAATTATGGGTCAGATTGCAACACCAGGGTCATTCCTCCGAAAAATTGATGAGATTGAATGAAAGGAAAGAATTGAAGATCCTCGTCGGCTCAAATTTGGTTAGATTGTCACAAATTGAGAACATCGACAGAGCCTATTATAAAAGCAGAATATTGCCTATAGTTTTTGAACAAATAATTCAGTGTAGAGACAATTTGGCACAGAACTATTTAATTGATGTTGTCATACAAGTTTTTCCCGATGAGTTTCACTTGTTCACTTTGGACAACTTTCTCGAAACAACTTTGCAATTGAATCCGGAAGTGTCGATTGGAAATTTGTTAATCACAATGATTGATCGCTTTATAAATTACTACCAGCGGGAATCAGAGAACAACATCAACTTCAAGGTTTCTAGTTTAATGCTTGAAGATCCTGATAAACAACAAGATAAAGCACAAAGTGAGAAGTTGGACACAACAAAACTACAACCAGACAAAGCAATTGTCGATAATGGAATTAACTTGTTTGAAAAGTTTTGGAACTACATAAAAAAATTAGAGGAAGAGAAGCCCGATTTGTCCACTGAAGAAATCTCAAAAATCTTGGAGTCTTTATTGAAGTTATGTCTCATCTATTACCCAGAAAATGAAGTGAACATAAATGAGATTTTTGAGTATGCTATCTTCAAGGCCAAGCGTGATGCAAATGATAGCAGTGACGAGCCGAAAAGTTTGAGTAAAAACTGGTTGAATTTGTTGTTAGTTCCAATCAAGTATTTCAAATCGGTGAAGAACTTGTTGAACTTGAAAGAGTATTTGAGTTTCTACCATGTTCAATCGCCTAGTTCTCAGAAGAAAATATCACTACAAGTTTTGGAAAAAGTATTGTCATCAAATGAAATTTATAGCGACGAATCTGAGATCGTGTTTTTATTCAATTTGTTGCTAGTTGTCATTCAAGATGAAGATACGATAACTACGGCGAAAACTTTAGGCTATTCGGGAAATGGCAACGGCTTGACTAATAAAGATAAAGACAGTAGCAATGAAAGTTTAGAGTTCAAGTTGGGACAAGAAAATTTTACTAAAGTACTTCACTTGATATATCACACTGATCCAAACGAGAATTTGAAGCTTTTGTTTATGATCAAAAAGAAGTTCTTATCCACTAATATAAAAAATATCAAGAACACATACCCTACATTAGCATTCAAAATATTATATAACTTGAGAAGGTTATCCATGTCTAAAGCCGATAACTCTCTTCTTATCAAATCTTACTTCAAGAATTTGTCCACTTTGATTAACGAAATCTATGTGAACCATTCTAATAAATCTGAGTTGGTCATGAAGTTGTATTTGAATGCTGCGCAGTTGGCAGACCAACTCAAACAAGAATCAATCGCTTATGAACTTTTCACCCAAGCCTTCATCGTATATGAAGAAAGCATTAGTGACTCCAAGATTCAGTTCCAATTGATTTTGTTGATAGCAAACAAACTACAAACTTCAAGAAACTTTTCAAAAGACAATTATGAGAACTTGATTACAAAAACTACATTGTATGGTTCGAAATTGTTGAAGAAACCCGATCAATGCCGATCAGTTTACCTTTGCTCTCACCTTTGGTGGTGGTGTGAAATTATTCAGTTAGGCGAAGAGGAAGGAAAATCTGAATTTTATCGTGATAACAAAAGAGTTTTGGAATGTTTACAGAAAGCATTGAGAGTTGCTGATTCTTGTATGGACAATCAAGTCAGCTGTGAATTATTTATTGAGATATTGAATCGTTGCTTATACTATTTCATTCATGGCAACGATTTGATCAGTATCAAGTATATCAACGGGTTGATTGATTTGATAAAGACCAACTTATCTAATATGGATGATGATAAAGATGGTGATAGCAATCCAATTTCGCACTTCAAAAGAACTTTGAGTTACATTGAGGACCAGAAAGAAATTGATGAAAGATTTCAACAGATAATATGTTGAGCTTAATTTTTTAATACATTTCAACCTACTAATAAAAGTCTATTGCTTTTTGAACCAGCTAGTGTTGTAGAGACTATGCTTCCAATAAAGTACCAATATTAGATACTACAAGCGCAAAAATGAAGTACATGGTACATGTATTCAAATCAGATTTTTTCGTAACGTTTGACCACGAATGAATACAATAAGCCGCAAAGCATATTCCATATCTTATTATTGCTTTTCAATCAAAAGTATGGAGTTGTTTATCAATTTTGTCCTTATCTCTTTCTAAAAATAGGCCGCACTTGTCGGTTTTCAGTGTCGCATAGTAACACGGAAATAAATCAATGGTCCATGATCCAGAGCAACATGTTAAATAAAGTTAGCTAAACGATTTTAAAATAGACCTAAGGCTTCGAAAAGATTTCTGAACTATTTTAAGGAGTTAATTGAAATCCCGTAGGGTTTGTTTGAATAAATATACGTGGAAATTAGATATTGGTCTTGTTGGAGGCCTGTCAAGATTTGTATTACAGGTGCATATGGATCCCATGACATTGAACTTCAGTCCATCTTCAGAAAATATGCCTCACTCATTACAAGCTGCTCCGATTGATGATGTTCCTGTCCCATTCCCTGTTTTGGAGTCCAAAAATGACTTCGAGATTTGGGAGTTTGAATTGAAATTATACTTGAGGGTATATGAGTTGCAAGATCTATTCCCCTCCATCTTCAATCCCAGAAATAACCCCAACTACAAAGATTTCACGAATCCAATTGAGTATAAAAAATTTCAGAACATCAAGAAGAAAGATCCACTCATTCAGATCCTAATGTTCAACGCTATACCCAAACAATATCGCAAGATCTTGATTAATTGTACCTGTGCCGATGAGACATATCTTCGCATAAAGTCTCTTTTTAGATGCTTGAGTTAGTGCCACAAAACTTGTTTCTTGTCAGTTGAGAACAAGATGTTCTCTCATTTTCAATGTATACGGCACAAGCTAACGAGCTTTCTTGCTGGAAATTTTTGTTAAATATGCTGTTTAATACTTTTTGGAGACTAAATTTTGTGCCCCCGTTGATAGAGTTAAGCGATCTGAGTCTTTTTGTTTTGATGGTGTTGTGGATAGTTAGTGATAAATGGAATACGACTTTTTCATTGTTTCAAACCACTTGCACAACCTTTTCATGAATGTAATGTGCGTTCAATATGTAAACTGTTTCGTGATTTTACACTCATTAGTGTATTTTTATTAAACGATCGAGGATGTGATTCACATATGTGCTTTGACTTTTTGAAGTAGCTGCCCCTTGTAGTAATAAGCACTTGAGACATAATTCACCATCAGATATAATTGCTGTCTGAAAATAAGCCCTTTTTACACTCAGTGTAATAGTTATTTTGATAAGTTTAATTAGATGTAGCAGATCTGTATATTATGATTAAGTCATACAATTATGTACTAACTTATAACTATAATTACCTCAATACGTGCTTATTTTGAGCAAAAAAAAACTTTTTTTGGAGCCTTCCATTTGAAAGTTATTTAAACTACATACCATATACAAAAGTATCTGATTTAAGTCTCTACTCATCAAAGTGAACATCCAATCTGTGTCAATCAAGGTTTTGTTATGTGCTACAACTATTTTGCAGCACTAGAATATTGTGCAGCCACACGACAGATTCCGTCAAGAGAACCAAACGACCCTTCCAAATAAACAACCAAGAAGCAGAAACGGTAGTAGAAGAGGAACAAGAACACGATTCCATTGTTGAGAACACAATTGATCAGGCACAATTGGAAGGAAGCGCTGGCACTATGGAATCTTCAACAAATATTCTAGGTACGTTTTTTGATGGAATGTAAAAGTTTCCCGTCTCCTCAATAATTAGGCGCCACGATAACATATACTAACGCTCATCAGATCCTACAACGATCAAAGACTTGTCCAATAGCATCTATGAGAAACGTAAAGCGACTGCTTTGCAGATTGAGATGTTAACGAAAAATGCTTATGCCAGGAATGATGTGAACACAATTCGTCAGATAATCGAAGAGTTGACTGTTCTAACTCATGGTACTAATGCAAAAATGGGGGCCATCACCTCGTTGGGGAGTGTGTCCGTTGCTTTGGGAGCATTAGCCATTGCATACTATTTGGAGGACATCATCAAGCCCATATTTGCTGCATTTAAAGATACGGACGCGCGAGTGAGATATTATGCTTGTGAGTCTTTGTATAATATAGCGAAGATTGCAAGAGGTGAAATTTTGTTATATTTCAATGAGGTGTTTGACATCCTATGCATATTGGTAGCAGACAATGAGTCTTCTGTCAAAAATGCGGCTGATATATTAGATAGACTTATCAAAGATATAGTAAGTGCCAAAGCCACAAGTTATGTTTCTATCTTGCAGAAGGATCAATTGAGCACTGAATTAACTTCACACATAACTGATCCGAATGGAAGATCAATCCAAGTCAACAATATTCAAAATACCAAAAAAGCGTTTTCTTTGGTTAAATTCATGCCAACATTGATGGAAAGAATATACACTCTTGACCCATTTACCAGAAAGTTTTTACTAAGTTGGATTGATTTGCTAGATGACTTGCCCTCATTAGAGTTGATAACATTTTTGCCAAATTTTTTGAAACCTTTGATTAATTTTTTAAACGATGCTCACCAAGATGTCAGAATTGAAACTCACAAAATGTTGAACACATTCTTGAAAGAAATTCAGAATATTCATCATGTGAGATTACAAGTAAAGAATAATGTAGAAAGCATTCAAAAGCAAAGAGAGAAAGAATTAGACGAAATGAAACGCGTGGAGGAGGAGGAGTCCAGAAAAGAGAAAGAAAGAGAAAAGGAGCAGAAGAAACTTGACAGGGAAAAGGAGAAAGAGAAAACAGACAAAGAAAAGGAAAAGGACAAGGAGAAAGAGAAGGAGAAAGAAAAAGAAAGAGAAAATGATAACGAAAAAGAGAACGATAGAGATGGGAAAGATAAAGACAAATCGAGGGACACAAGTCTTGAAAAACTTGGTGATCAAGCAGATATTGAGAACAGTAAATCAACAGAGGATATTGAGAACAAGCTTAGAGTGTTATCGGTTAGTTCTGATGCTATCTCGCAAAATGAAGATGGAAATTTAGACGGGTTATTTATGAGAGGTCAAGATATATTTATAGACTATTCTAAAATCATAGATATATTGATTTCATTTTTGAGTTGCCAAAATTTAGAGATCCAATTTGTTGTTTTGAGATGGATTGAAGAACTTTTGGTTATTTCAACAACAAGCTTTTTGAAGTTCTTGCCTCAAATTTTGACTGTTCTTTTGAAGATTTTAGCAAATGAAAACGAAGATTTAAGAGAGAATGCTAAATCTGTCAACGGTAATTTGCAGGAGCTAATTAAAAGTTTGAACAGTGATAGAAATCAGCTAAGTGAATTGAACTTGAATCAAACTTTATCCTCGATAACAAACCAATTCAACAACGAAAACGAGATATCTAAAATAGCGGCTTTAGACTGGTTGATACTATTGCATTCTAAAAATCCTGAAAATTTTAGCCTCGACTCAAAAGACCAAATCAATCTTCAGATTTTATTGAAGTCATTAACGGATCCTGCTCCTCAAGTTATATTGAAAATTCTAGAGTTACTATCCCAAATATCGGACACAGATCCTCTTTTCTTTACTCGCTTCATGAATAAATTGGTCGAATTGTTCAAAATCGACAGCAACTTGTCTAACGATAAACACGAATTTATATTAAGGAAATTATGTCTTAGCTTGGATTCAGAAAAAATATATAAGTCAATATCGGAGGTGTTGACAAATGAAAAAAACTTGGAATTCATAAGTTCCATGATTCAGACATTGAACAATATTTTGATAACTGCTAGTGAGTTATCCAATTTGAGAAAAAAACTCAAAAATTTGGATAATAAAGACGATTGGATGTTATTTGCGACATTGTTCAAAAGTTGGTGCCACAGTGCTCCAAGTGCTCTTTCCCTTTGTTTATTGACACAGAATTATGAGTTGAGTTATTTGATAGTACAGAGTTTTGCTGAATTGGAGATCAATTTTAGTTTGTTAACGCAATTAGACATTCTTGTTCAGTTATTAGAATCTCCAATTTTCATGAAATTAAGATTACAGCTATTAGAGCCGGACAGAAATCCATACTTGTACAAGACACTTTATGGTTTGTTGATGCTATTACCTCAATCTTCCACGTTCACAACATTGCAAAACAGATTAACAGCTATTTCCTCGATAAATAGTTTACCATCAAGCTCATCTTCCAGCACAGCTACGCCTTCGAGCCAGTCAATCAAAAGGAAGAGAATTAGCGAATTGCTTGACAACTTCAAAAAGATTCAGAGTGAGCATGAAAAGATCCGATTGGAGAACAACTTGAAATTGAGTATCGATGTTGACTTCAGGACTGGTCATACAGGAAGAACTTTCAGTAATACACTACATGAGAACGATGAAAGTAAGAGTTCTATAGCGATGAAGAAAGATCATAATAAGGATAAAAAAAGGAAATCCAGTGGAAGGTTTGTGTTGAATCGTTTCAATGGAAATTCAAACGATCATCAGAGGTAAGTCCGCTGATATACAAGTTCACTTTTCTTTAGATCACTATACAGACGCAATAGATACCATGATTACCTATATTATATTGTAAGTTCTCTGAAAATCATATAGACAGACACATGAAACGAGTCACAAATCGCTGAACTAGACCTAAGTTCCAAGAATAGTATCCCTGAAATGAGCTTGAAAGTTGGACCTTCTAAATTGCGACTTTTTGTTATGGTTCTGTTTTTCCTTTTCTTCAACACGTCTGACTTGTTTTAACTCTCTGGTCTCAGCGGATGTTAAAGAGTTAGCAAACCTCTTATCTACAAGAGCAACAGTTCTCTCACCATCATTTTGTTGTCTGTCTAAGCGGACGTGTTGACGGTAGTATCTTTGCATTGATCTATGACCAATCCTTGAACCAGTGGGTAAGGTGAGCTCAACACCACTTCTATCAACTTGAACTATAGCAAGACAATCTTCTTCATCATCACTAGACATGAAATCAGAATCGTCAAAATTTTCTATATCCTCGTCATTGATATTAGAAGTGTCAGAAGGCTCCTCAAAAGCCACCTTCTTCTTTGAAAGCTTGTTGGGTATGTTTTGACTCAATGAGCTGAAATCGTAAAATTCACTAATGAATGCTCTTTCCTCTTTTGATTCATAAGGAATCCTACAATGTCCTTTTGAAGCCATGTGTTGCCTTATGCTTTCAAGATTCTTACCTTGAAAATTGCAAACTAAGCACTGTTTGTCGATACCAACTATTACGCCTAGGAACTCAAGCAATCCAGATAGGTTTGTGAGATATGAGCGTTCTGGTATATATAACCCATGCTTATGAAACATGTGCCTGACATTATTCTCAATCTCTCTATTACCAACTCCACAAAATAAACAAGTATTACAAGATATTGCATTTTCAGAAGAAAATTCGTATTCTTCTTCTTCATTGCTAGAGTAGTCAGAGCCGCTTGATTCACTATAGTCGGGCTCTGTTACAACAATATCGGAAGCGGTGTCTATGACGGATTCAACATCAGTCGAGTTTAGCATATTTGATACAACTGATTCACCCAATGAAAACTGAGAAAGCTCTGTAGCAACAGTAGAGGCTGGGCTAAAATCTCGAGCAATATTCTGGTCATTGACTAATTGCCTCCCTCTCAAACTGGCAAACTTGTCTAGTCTTTTCCTTTCTTTTTTTGTCACTTGTTTGACACCATTCTTGGATTTTCTTTTGTTGATTGTGAAACCAAATTCATCTTCTTCATCGTGATCTTCTTCCTGCTTTTGGATTACCTTCTGTGCGAAAATTTCTGACGTTATGGGGCCCAACTGGGCAACTCTTCTCTTCAAGTTGTACCTGTGCCATTCACTTTTCATATGAAATCTTTGCAACTCAGCGGTGGGAAATCTGATACCACAAGTATTGCAAGTAAATGAAGAAGTTTGGGGGTTAGACCCGTGGGGCATGAATGTGCTCATACTGAATAATCAAAGAATAAAGAAAAAAGATCAACTTCTTATCTCGATAATTCACTTCAATAGATCAACTTTTTGACTTTTTGACTTGAAATCGAACACAGGGCTCAAACCGCAATATAATAAGGGTGATAGCTAAAGATAGATAATCTTTCATATAGAATCCAAATAATCGTGAGATATCATGGTTAAAAGGTTTACATCTAACTGAAAAATGATACATTGATGATGAAATTATTAGTTTATAATATCAAACATGAAATAAGTAAGAATCCCACATATTTAAACACCCAAAAAAATATATATATATAACTGTAAAATTAAACTCCATTTTAGTTAGTAGGTTGACCAGACCATGTAATTGAATTCTTTGGCCAGACCCTCTTGTACAAACTCATAGCAATCGTATCTTGCGCATTCAATTTACCGTCAAAAGTAGCCTTGAAATAACCGTGAGTACCCAAACTTTCCTTGATGAAACCAGATCTACCCATTTTAGTGAATAAAGGAATAGCTTTGTACCAGTTAACATCGTCTGCATTGAAGAACATGTAACGAATTGTGACAACATTTTTATGAATTTTGAATGGTTCACCTGTGAGAACAGCTCTTTCAGCAATGACTCTGGTATGATCACAGTTCAAGAATGTTCCTTGGCCAACCAACTCAATAACACCATCAACTGTTTGCTTGAAAAATATAGCTGGTGCATTATTGAATAAGACAGGAGCAATACACGTTGCGATGGAAAGAGTATTTTGATGCAAGAATCTTTCGAACTTATGGACGTTGTTTGGATTATTGGATCCTTGAGAAAACTCAGGGTTGATAACTTGTCTTCTAGGGCCATATTGGACAATAATAGTTTCACCGCTAACGATTGGTTTTTCATAGTTTTCCCAAGATTCGATTGAAAAGTTCACGACAGCTGATTTGTGCTCGTGTTCTAACAAGCTGTAAACAACGAATGGTTTTTTCGATGTGTTAATGTCGACATTTTCCAACAAATTATTTGGGTCTTTGACGAATAATCTTACCTTATTACCTTGTGTGACTTGTGCTTCGGAAATTCCTTGTTTTGTGATTCTATTTCTAGTTGCTTTGAAATTAGAAATTCTCAATAATCTCAACCACTCGGAAGGAGCTTCTGGATCAAATTCATCACAGTCCCAATCGTAAGAAGCTAAAGATCTAACACCTCTATATCTAGACAACTCATCTTTGGCTGACATATTTGGAAGTAACTCGATCTCATCTGGAAATTCTCTATCCTCCTCCTCTTTCCTTCTGAATTCAGCTAATTGTCTGGCCTCTTCATCATCAGACAATTCAACAAACATTTCTGACTCATTATCGCCATTTACAGTTCCGTATTCTGATTTACTATCTTCAACGTCCATGTCATCTTCATCTTCGTCTTCATTCTCCTCTATCATGTCATCAGAATCACCATCTTCAGATTCTTCACCTTCTTCTACCACATCCTCCAAATACCATCTCGCTTGATATTCAGAAGTACCCTTTGGAACTCTTTTCTTTGAACTATCAACATCAGATTGGTCTTCAAAATAACGATGACCATCTAATCTGACACCTTTTGCGTCTGTTTGGGAAGATTCGTCACCAGACATCTCAACTTCCTCTGGATTCAAATCCTCCAAAGGCTCTTGGTTCTCATTACTAGTGAAAACATTGCTATCTGGTTCGATTTCCTTAATATCTGCTTTTTTCGGATTACCTGTTATCAATTTTTCGATTTGATCAATTTGGAAATCTCCATATCCTGGAATGTGAATTAATCTATTAGTATTAAAACCTATACCTCTGACAGTACCTTCAATGATAAGTTGTCTCTCCGAATAAAAAGCGTTATCGGACAAAATATAGCCTCTTGAATCTCTCCATGTTACGGATTTTGGAAATTTTTGGCAGATTGTACGGATACAGTTCAAAGCATCAGAATCAGCTTCAATGGAATATAATTTCTCCTCGCTCGGGAAAAAATGGGTAAAGAATGAAAATAAGGATTGTTTGATATCTTGTTGTAAATTTCTTTTTGGATATGCAGAGACAACATTTGGTAAAACTCCAACAATGGATGCAACACCTTGAGCAATGATAGCTCTGAGAATCTGTTCACCATAAGTCTCCTCAACTTCTTTCTGAGCAGAAACACCAATTATAACAAAATCAGAGATCTTACAAGAATCCAAAATTTCTATTAAATTCGTAGGGTCTGGTAAAATGATCTTTAATTTGGATTTGAATCTGTTGATAGTTACATCGTTCACTGAAGGAACGTCAAATATGGTATCGTCGTCTTCTGGGGAATCTTTGACAGAGTTAACCAATCTTGCAGCGATCTCAGCGGGCAAAATATCATCAGTTAAACCAATGATTGTGATTATCTTTTCAGCTGCATTGGAACCTTCAAAGAGAGTTCTGGCCAAGTTGGATTGGTAAATCTTATTGAGTTTCAACTGTTTGGCAATGTTTTTTCTTTCGAATTTAGATAATGATTTGATAGTCTTCCCATTTCCTGCTGATTTCTCAACTTTTCCCTTGTATTGGTTCTTCAATTGACCTTTGGAAGCATGCTTCGACTTGAAAGGCTTATGGTTGCCTTTCAAAGAGGATCTGTGAGAATGACCAGCCATAATGACTTGATATATTCCCTGGAAAGTTGATTTGTTGAATTGGTGCTCAATGAAGGCATCTCTCAACACTAAAAAAATACAAAAAATTTAATTATCTACCTCATTACATCCTGACACCACTGAAATAAAACCAAACACCAAATACGTTAGGTTTAAAGCCCTAAAACAATTTTTTTCTGACAAATTTTGATTTTCGCAGAAAACAGTCACGAACTTTTCATGGAAGATACAATTTTGACGCAGAGCGAAGTTTCCGGTGGTTGCACATCGAAAGAGCTATGCTTCACTTCTGCTGCTCTGAGTTGTGATAGATGATATACGTGAAAATATTGAAAATTTGAACTGGTTACATTAATTTGAAAGAGTGCTCTAACAATCAAATTATAGATATCATTGTAAGTACTTGGTATTGCTAGCTTTACTAGGTCTTATTCAAGGATTGATGGATTGGAATTGTTTACACATTTGGAATGGGAACTTATGTTGAGAGCGTCATATTAACGCGAGAATCACTAAAATGGAGTTCATGAGAACAAGATACAGCCTGACAAAAGGGATACATCAGAATCTCACGGGATCTCAATATGAATTACAGATAGGCAGTCGCACTCCATGATTTTGTTTGCATCAAAAATCCACCCAGTAGAGACAAGAACCAATATCCATGAAACTTTTTATAGGTTCAGTAAAAAGCACCTTTTTGCATTTCACTACTAACGAAGTTTAGCAAAATGGCTCACGAATCAGTTTGGTTTTCCCACCCAAGAAATTACGGTAAAGGTTCAAGACAATGTCGTGTCTGTTCATCCCACTCAGGTTTAATTAGAAAATACGGTTTAAACATCTGTCGTCAATGTTTCAGAGAAAGAGCTAGCGATATTGGTTTCCACAAATACCGTTAAGCTTTCATATCTCAGTTAATTTTAATCGGTGTACAATCCTATGAATAAATCATAATGCATTAGTTGTTGCTTATTCAATTTTGTTATTAAAAATAAATTTATCATGGTCTTTATACTATTAATGTAAGGTTTATATGTACTAATAGATGGTGAACTCCCTTTCATTGGAGTAGTTTTGTGAATAGAAAAGTAAGCGTAAATGACGCGACATCAACTTCTGATGAATAAGTTAATGACAGGCTTATTGCTATGGTGCGAACTAAACGTTGAATAGTGGATTAAACAGACAACCAATGTTCGTTGCTATCATCGAGCACCTTTCAGTGCCATGATGATTTCGGTCGAAAACTCCAAGTAAAGAATACGACGCTCTAAGAAACTGAGGAGTAGCAGGCTCTATAAACATCAGGCATACTTGAACGCTTACACGTATCCATATATAAAGCTATAGACTAGAATAACTAGAACAATATTTGTATCCCATCTATCGACATTCAAGCCCATCGCCTCACTTAAAAGACTCAACGAACTCAAACTTCCTATCCGGGATTGATATTTAATCTAGGGAAAGATACATGAACTTAAGTTCAGATATGGCAACGAATATAACTTGACAATTTTCATTATTTCGTCGTGGCAAAATTTTCCCATTTACTTTTTGATTGGGAAAAAAGATGTAAAACTTAACAAAAGGGATCTTTCTTCTGATGCTTTTAAACCAAATTTTGAAAATTTAATTGCGGGTAACACATAAACTGGCTATCATTAGGTCTCTTATCATATGAGGGTGCTCTATCGCTTCAAACAAGTAGGGTTCTACTTTTTCGGTATGCTGTATGAAATGCTCATTTCAAGATATTAGGGCGTTGCTGTCAATATAAATTATATAGTTTCAGTGGTTTCGTGTAAAAAATTTCTTCAGCATTGCGCATAAATTCGAAGCTTACAAGAGTTATCAAACAGTTTGTAGTATCATATCATGGGAGATGAGCTAAATAGAGGTAGTTTGTTTTAGATATACCTTTGAACTGCAGAAAAACAGAAAGGCCAGTCAGAAAAAATCGGTTCCATTTCATTCTGAATGTCAGAGACAACTAACTAAGCAAAAAAAAAAGACATGCTTGATAATTCTTGCTGATTGTTTCTGGTTGCGCAAACCCGTTAATTAGAAGTGACTGTTCTTGTTGGATTTGCCTTCTAGGTAAGTCACTAGAACTGAAACACCAGCATTATTGTTCCTCGTTCTTACCAGTATTAGTTCTCTTCCTCTTCTTGTTATTTTTGACTCCTTTTCTTTTTTTTGTAGGAAGTTGTGATACCATTTTTACTTCCATTTCTTTAATATCTTGTTGGACGCACCTTATCAATTCAATGGACATCTCTCTCGCAGCCATCAATTGATCTTCGGACGTTCCTAGTATATGTAGGTACATCTGCGTATCCTCCTCTCCCCCAAATCTTCTATCATAATATCCGGAACCTCTGCCTTTCACTTTGATCTCACAATCCGTGACTGTTTGAATATGCTTTAAATATTCGGAACTAGTTCCATGAATCTTACCAGAAATACTAACCTTTAAGCCTGAAACGATATCAATCGGAATCTTAATACCCGCTTCCGCTTTCTTTTTCAAATACATCATATACTCTTCATCAGTCAAATTGTATCTTGTAGGCTTCCTCAATATCAAAGGATCGGTTGATAAAATTTCCTTGATCTGCTTGAATGCTTCTTCAGTCACCTCGGGTGTATCGCCGTTGACATCGATGTAAAGCAGTGGTATGTCTTGACTCACTAATGTTGAGTCAGGATAATATTTGCCACCGCTGGTAATATGGGCACCGGTCTCTTTTGAAATTTTTTCCATCACAGAAGGATGAGTGACAAAGAATCGATTTGGCTCATTGTTGAGGTTGATTATTTTTCTAGTGGATGTATAATGTGATGACCGTATTAAAAAAGAAGAGTTTGCTAAATTTTCATTCAGACCAATTTTTGCATACTCAGAAACTATGTCATTCGTGGATTTTTTTTTCTGCAAACACTGGAGCATTTTATAGTTTGTTAGTACAATTGACCAAATCCTTCTTGTAAGTGTGTTTTTTTGACAGCGGAAAACGATTACACCCCCAATTCTACTGTTGTGGTCTTTGTTCTGGGTACTGGCAATGTATCGCTCTCATTTACTGGATACTTATTTATTTCCTTTCGCAAAATTTTGCTCGAATGCGAAGGGTGGCCTGTGTTTATCTGTGGGGCGCTATTGATGCTTGCTAAACTAGCATTTGAACCCTTCAACAAAGTAGGGGTGATAGTTCGAGCATCTGGTTACGAAACATCATTCGAACTGGTGCGTTCGTTGTAATTTGGGATCATCAGCACCATATTGTCTGTTATCAAACTCTCGTGGTATGAGTTAGCGGGTTCTGTAATTGACCCCAGACTTGCTCTTTTGAATTTCGCAGAAGCATGAGAGGAGGATGTCGCCAGTATTGTAGATTTCAAACCATCCAAGGAGCTACGATTCGGTTTACATGAATCGCTGTTTACAACTTTCAGTTTCCAATTCATTATAAGTCAATAGAAGTATTGTGGTATAAAAAGACTATATCTTTATTAGTATGTCACCATGTGTTGATTAGGAGTGTTGGAGATGTTTTGATATCGAAAGATGGTCGGGTAATAAATTTTGCAATATGTTGCAAGATAATACATGAGGTTGAACTGGTGCACTAAGATTAAATATACCAGAGAATAACGATATACTTCATAGTGGAGTCGTAAGAACACGAAGTGTTTAGGAAGTGTCAATCATAATTTTTCAGAGCTTGCTCTCACCTTTTCCACAAATCTCTCAAAATGAAAAATTTTGTGCAGAAAACTATATTATACCTTAGTGGTATCAATTGATAATCGTTTGGCATATCTATATATTAGTGACTTTAGCTTTCATTTGTCAGTTTTATTGCGTAACAATGTCGTTACCAACACATCATAAAACATTTGCTGTGTTGTTTTAGACTCCCTTTGAAATATGCATATGACTAGCATACTGTCAATCTAAAACTTTACGAGCCGATATTTATGAAGCACAGATTGAGGAGTAGATAGCGAGTTGAGTAATGAAAGCTATTCAATTGTGTGTGTGTTGCTCAGCACATCAAGGACACAACAGAATTTCGAGCTTCAGTGGCACGCTTTTGGTATCCTACAGCCGAGAGCGAAGAATCGAAGAATGAATTTATTTGATAAGAGTCTCAGATGTAGCATGATCAAAAAAAATTGGGAATTAAGAACCGAAATCTCATCTTGACATCACAACACTAGGGCATATTTCTCATCAAACGAATCGATTTGTATCAAGTAAATCATACATTCACAAAACTGAGGTAACATTGACACCCACATTTCTTTGTAATGTACTGGTCCAAATCACACTAAGTGGATTCGCGCTTTTCCATATGTATTGAAACAGCAGATGCTAGTCAATGGAAGCCTTGTGAAAAATGGTGTTAAGGGTGCTGAATCACCAGGTTAAGTCTTGAAAGTCCCAAAATAACGCCCTTTCACCATTGTTTCGTAAACTATAAACATATTTGGACAAAGTAGACAAACATACAAACGGGTCCATATATTCGAAACCCAAATCAACAACCGTGAAAGTGATCACAACTTCGCCAAAACCCAGTAGTTCTACACAGAAACATGTTTCAAGTTGGTGTAAAGGTTTGTGACCACATGTTTAAGTGAGTCCAATTTGGTGGATATTAGAAGAAGGATGGGGTCCAAACTTGTTACTTCAGTCTTATCCAAAACAATAACAACCTTGCTTCTGTATGTCACCCCTCGTGTTATATAATCGAGTGGTTGATACTTTTTGAAATTTTTGAGAAATGAGTTAAGATAGTTTGTGCTCTCGTTGAACGAGGAGTTGGAGGAAGCCGAAGATGCTATGAGCACGTTCGTATCAATACCAGATTCATTGAGGACATCATTGATTGAAGACTTTCGGTCATTTTTGAGATTCTCTCTCACCTGGTCGATGTAGCTGTATCCATTCTCATCTATTCCACACCACGGTTTCTCCGTGACCTCATCCAAGGATTTGATTTCCAACGCAATATCAGAGTTTGTAATGTACACATCTAGTGAAAGATTGAGCGGTATTTCAGGTTCGAACAATTGACGTTCAAACCAATGAACGGGGAACAATAAGGATGGTGAAGGATTCCTCAAAGACGATTTGGCAAAATCGATCATATTTAGTAACTTCTCCAATTTGTTCAACATCAATGTTGCTTGATTGTCCTTGAATATATTTTGCTTTACGACTTTCAATAACTCCAAAGCATCTTCAATTGAGTTGGTAGCGTCAACAATTTGAGGTAGGAGTATTTTCTCTTTCAATGAAAATTTGGTTGGTGATTTACTTATTCCTTTCAACTTCAACACAAACTCCAACTTATTGACATACGCACCACTCCTAACAATTATTCCCTTAAGTGTCTCAGATTTAGACGAACTCAATGGAAGCGTATTCGGGGTATCTTGCTGTAAGTAGGAGACACAATCACTCAAAGTTTCTTCTATTGATGGAAGGCCAGGAACAATGACATTCTTTATGAACCATTTCTCCTCATTCAGTTGAGATTGTAGCTGTAGCAGACAAGCTTCTTCCTTCAGAATCGGGGGATAAAAGTCACAACTCATAGTTGTACATGATCATGTATAAACTCTGATCAACTACACCTAGCCGCCGTAGCTAATAAATTACATGAAGTTCTAGTATCTTGTAGCACGCACAGCGTACATAACAGAATGAGATATTCTCAAATACACGCTATCCATATAGCGCTATTAAGTCAAGGAATACTTTCGTCTTTTAAAAGACCACCATCCTCAAGTGAGAATTTTAGTGTGATACGATCTATATAGCGGATCATGGACAACGACAGGAAGGAAAACACCAGCTACGATGTGACAGAGTCCTAAGTGCACTATAAATGTAGCGTTGGCAACAATCTGAGCCGCCCTTATGATACCATTCAAGACAAAAATTGCTTAGAAGAGTTTGTCCTTACAAATCCATAAACTCCTCGAACAGGTTGTGCATCTGAGTAAGAGAAATGTATCATCTACATACAGGGAGCTCTTCTATGGTTAAGTCGCTCGATAATCCTTTTCTTCTCAGATATTTGAGCAATAATTAATCCACTATATTGTCCACACAGCTTTCCACCATAGTTCAACGAGTGATCCTATGCTTGACAATTCGTATCGACATTATCTGTCACGAATGGGTAGTAATAGCACATTTTAATAAGCAGCGTGTAGATACAATGTGTAATAATTAGACGCCATTGAAGCTTAAAAGCTATAATGGTTATGATCATCGAGGGTCGATTTATTTATCACTTTCTGTATAAATACTCTTCCTTTTCCACTTTATTTTTGTGTTGAATGTCGCCCCTCAACAAATCCACCAACATAGTGTCTCGTATTTTGCAAAAGTGTATGATATTTACTTCAGATAACTTTGGAATACTAAGCTATTGTCTTTTACTAACAAGTTTCAGCCAATTACGCAAAAATGCCTCTGGCTAAATTGATCACCAACCGCTTGGAGAAATCTGACGTGGATGATAGATCCTATCGAATTATAGAACTCCAAAACAAGTTAACTGCTTTATTGATTCATGATCCTACGACTGACAAGGCGGCGGCTTCTTTGGATGTCAACGTTGGTTCCTTCGCTGATTTTAAATACAAAATTCCCGGTCTCGCTCATCTATGTGAGCATTTATTATTTATGGGCACTTCGAAGTATCCGAAGGAGAATGAGTATAGTTCTTACTTATCTCAAAATTCAGGACATTCTAATGCTTTTACCTCAGCAGAACATACCAATTATCACTTCGAAGTGAATCATGAATTCTTAGAAGGGGCTTTGGACAGATTTAGCCAGTTTTTTATTTCTCCATTATTTAGCAAAGATTGTAAAGATAGGGAGATCAAAGCTGTAGATTCCGAGAATAAAAAAAATTTACAGAATGATGGGTGGAGGTTTTCTCAAGTGGATAAGACTACTGCAAATCCTGAACACCCTTATAATGGATTTTCCACGGGTACTTTTCATTCGTTGAATGACGAGCCTGCGGAAAGGGGGTTAGATGTTAGAGATGTATTGATCAAATTTTACAACGAGTCTTATTCCGCAAATTTAATGAAGTTGGTTATAATAGGCAGAGAGGACTTAGACACTTTGCAAAATTGGTCTGTCTCCAAATTCGGTGACGTTAAAAATTTAAATTTGCCGATTCCTTCTTATGATGTGCCGGTATTCAAAGAGAATCAGCTATTGAAACTAGTCAAAATAAAACCCATTATGGAGGCTCGAAACATGGAGTTAGTGTTTATGGTGCCTGATAAGCTGAAGGAGTGGGAATGCCAACCGGGATTGTACTTTTCCCATTTGTTGGGCCACGAAGGTCCGGGATCTTTGTTCTACTTTTTGAAAGAAAAAGGTTGGTGTACTTCATTGTCGTCAGGAAATCTGAACGTTTGTAATGGTAGTGGCTGCCTTAAAATTGGGATACTGTTAACTTCGGAAGGATTCCAAAATTGGGACAAAATCTTAGTTAATATTTTTCAACATATAAAATTATTAACAGAAGCTAAACCTCAAAAATGGTTTTGGGATGAGTTAGCGGTAATGTCTAAGACCAGTTTCAAGTTTCGGGAAAAATTTTCTGCTTTCTCAACTGTGTCAAGACTCTCATCGTCATTACAGAAGCAATATTTGCCAAAAGAGTTTATATTGAGTTCCGGAGTGTTGAGGAAATGGGATCCAAACCAAATTGAAGAATTTGGTCGTAACTTATCCATGAAAAACTTCAGAATTTTCCTTTCAGGCCCAGAACTCACTGATTTGAGCTGTAAAGAAAAATGGTACGGCACAGAGTACTCATGTGAAGATATTTCATCCGATATACTATCTCGCATCCAAAATTGCACTTTGAATGAAGCCTTACATCTCCCAATTCCAAACGTTTTTCTCCCAGATAATCTTGATGTCATTAAACCGTCAGTGCCAACTACACCAGTAAGCCACCCATATCTCATAAAAAATTCGAACGCAAGCCGTATTTGGTTCAAGAAGGATGATCAATTTTGGGTTCCGATTGCTTCTGTGGAAGCGTTATTGCACCTTCCAGTGACTAACAAGACCGTAACAAATGCATTACTTACTTCTTTTTTCGTATTGCTACTCGAAGACGAATTGAATGAAATAAGTTACTATGCAGAAATTGCTAAACTTCATCTTCATATTAGCTACTTTAAGGACAGTCTCGTTATAAAACTTTCAGGTTACAACAACAAACTACCAATTTTCATGAGTAAAGTTTTAGACAAATTGAGGAATTTCAAACCCAAAAAAGACAGGTTTGAAGTATTCAAAAAAACGCTAGAACAATCTAATAAAAATTTTGGTTTCTCTGTGCCATACTCCCAGATCAATTTTCATGTTTTAATTATGTTGAACGAGAATGTTTACTCTCACGCCCAAAGATTAGAAGCCTTGAAAAATATTAACTATGACACTTTAGTGCTGTTTTTGGGTGGTATATGGCAGGAACATTTCAAAGAAATTTTCATTCATGGTAACGTCAACCTTGAAGAGGCGAAAAAGATATCTGAAATTTGGGAAGAGAAATTCAACGATGTCGGTATTGTTTCCGATAAATATTCCTTATCTTCTAGGTCATACACTTTAACTAAGGGAGAAACTTATAGATTTGAAACATTGGTAGAAGATCCCAAAAACGCTCAATCGTGTATTGAATATTTTATTCAGCTCGGAGAGGACAATTCAAACGAACTCCAATATGTATTGACTACATTGTTGTCTATCATCATCGATGAGCCATGCTTCAATCAATTGAGAACAAAGGAACAGTTGGGATACGTTGTTTCAAGTGGCTGTCGCACCACTCGTACAACTTTTGGTATCAAAATCTTGATCCAATCAGAGAGAACAACCGACTATCTTGAGTATCGTATTGAAGAATTTTTTTCAAGATTTGGCAAATATGTCAATAACGACTTAACTGATGAAGCTTTCGAAAAAGTGAAAGATTCTTTCATATCCATGAAGAGTCGAAAATTGAAGAATCTTGGCGAAGAGTTCGCGAGATTCTGGAGTGCGATATCAACAGGTTTGTATGACTTTGATTTCGAACGTACTTCTGTTGAAACCGCTAAACAAATAACAAAAGAGCAATTCATCGAATTTTTCAACTTTCATGTACTTGATAAATCAACATGTGGACGATTAGTTGTTCACTTGAAGTCTCAAGTTCCACCTATCCAATCAAATGACAAGCTAGTTCAAGCATCTATTGCAAACTATTTGACAAAACAAAGTTTCACATTCTCGAACGACACAATTCAAACATTGATAAAAACACATTTTGACTCTTTGAATAGCAACGATCCAACCCAAGTAATTTCGGCTTTAGTTGCAGAACTTTCATCTCAACTATTCCCGGATTTAAAGTCAGATTTTGATATTAAATCTTTTGAAAAGACTTTATTGGATGTCATTACACGAGAATTGGTGGATCCTACACCAAAACTATATTCCGGAGGGCAATTGTTGACCAGCGTGGGTCAATTCAAAGCTATGGTAAAGTTGAATGCTGCTGTTAGACCTATTTACGATATCGAGAAGTTTTGGCATCCTGACCTACTTCATCAAGAAGCTAAGTTATAACTATAGAGTTAGTAACATCTATGTATATTGGAAGGGGAAATTTTAGAGACTCCAAAAAAACACAATTTATATAAACTGAAATGTAGGTCATCAGTACGCATAGTTCATCGCTCAACGTCATACGCCTGTCACTGCTGTCCGCTTACAACTGATCTAAGTGATAACATTTCACCTTATTGTATTTAATGCTGAATGAATGAGTTATGAATAACATAATAAAACAAATGGAGCTATGACTTCTTGGAGACAGGTTTATATTTCTCTTGTGAATTAAGTCTTTGTTCTGGATCCAAGTAGTTTGTGACTCCCAACAATGCTCGTGACATTGCTTCCGTAGCACCAATAATTGGCCTAATAACCACTACTGGAGTAGCTTTGGCAATGGCGATTGCTGTACCTTGTGCGCTTCCGCTTTCTGATGCTGTTGCGCCTGCTTTGAAGATAGCCTTTTGGGCAGTTACCAAATTTTTACCAAAGCTATTATAAGCTGAGGTTAACCCTTCCCTAATGTTTTCTGGTTGATCTGCATATAAACTTATAGTTTTTTGATGTTCATCTGACTCAAAGTTGTCCATACTTGAGCTGATCTCTTCTTTGCTTAAAAATTCTTCGTCTTCTTCATCATCCTCTAAGTATACGGGTAAACTAGACTTGAATCCTCTTCTGCTGAACGACTCAACTGATAATGAGCCCTTACCAATAAGCTGGGAGCTGTTCATATTTGAATGTTGAGATTTCGATTTGTTTTTTGACTTTCTATGAACATCATCGATGATAGCGTAAAATTCTTCATCTTCCCGATTGTAAAATATGGGAACCTTAGTGTTAATAAATTTACCATCTATCCTAGCAGCAGATCCAACACCACCTAATGCCTCCTCCGTTGTCTCCAAAATTGCTTGAGTACCATTAGCTAATTTAACGCCAAATTTTAAAATTTCACTACTCGTTGTTTTGGCAAACGAAAACACCCCCTTCTGTAAACTCCTTATGATTCTTCCATCCTTCTTGTACTCTTTTATTGGAACAGCAAAAAGGTCTTTCACACCAGACCCTATATTGACAATCGATCTTACTGGAGCTAAACCAGCCAAAACACCTCCTAATTGAGTGGACTTTATATCTGGGGTCCATATACTACTCAACAATTTACCTAACCTCGGAAAACCAGGAACACCATACACTGTTACAGATTTCATGTTCATGTCAGCTTCATCAAGTATAAAAAAGTTCATAAACTCTGTTGTTTGACCGGATCTTATACCAGCATAGTCAACTTTTTTTGGTTTGTAGTCCAATTTGACTTTGAAGGAGTTTATGTTGAATTTTTGGATATAAATTATATCATCGTCCTCTAATACGGGCAACAAAAATCTACTATCTCTAAAAGATCCAAATCTAGTCAAAAAGTCTAGTGTATCTTGGTCCACATATAACCGAAGTGGCAACAACTGAACATTCATGATTATTTCAGTCGCACACAATAAAGAGTTCGGACGAACAGTCTTCAAGCTGATATGCAACATATTAATTCCAACTTCCCTTTCGCCAGCATTTCTCATGTAACCTAAAAATTTGTTCCAAGTAGAGCTGGGTACATTGTCAACAACCTGTAAATCACGAATTCTGATATCGATGGAATTTAGGATCTCAGAATCATCGTCATCAAATTGGGCTGATTTTTTTGGAGGAAGGGCCTTTCTGGGATCAATGCTATTCAAAATGATCAACTCGACATCCACATCTGTGATTTCTATGCTGATCTTATGAAACTTTGACCTTTTCAACTTGAGCTTTTTGTAGCTTTTGCCCAACTCTATTCCATGAGTCTCAGATATAGCATCGTTGAGAAGAGAAGACTTTTCAGATTCATCCACATCGTTCAATCCCCTATTTATACTTTTAGTCAAATTGGAAGGATCCATACCAACGGGAATCGAAACATGAATGGAATCGTAAATTGTTTCACCTATAATTTGGTTACCATAATTGAACTCATTATCATCCTCATCTTCATCTTCCCATTCATCGTTATGATCAATAAATCCTCTTTCTCCCAAAGAATCTCTTCTCCTCGTTTGACTAATTGGAACTGTACCAAAAATCTCAAATGAATTGTCATTTTCAGATTTTTGATACTCTTTAACAGCTTGTGCCTCAACTCTTTTAACTGCGCTGCTTATTGTTCTCCTAGTTTCTTTCCAATCATATCCATCGAATAAATCAATAGAAATTTTATTAGCAACGAGGAACAATTTGAGAGGAAAAACTTTGATTTCATCTTGCTCAGTATTCAATGACTGCTGTTCGAAGTGGTCATCTTCAAACTCAATGTTGGAGTTAGATTCGTCGTTGCTAGTTTTATGTATTGACAGATCAATGTAAAATGGATTTTTTTTAATGTACGTCTTATCGCCAAAAGTCGATACACCAATTTCCAAATTATTCAAATCTTGCTCCAAAAATGAATCAGCATTATTCTCATTTCTCTGATGATTCATTTCTTGCGTTGTAGAGCTTTTGGAAGTTGCAATGTTCGATGAATCTGCCAGTTTACCAGAAGACTCAAAAAATGTATCAACAAACTTCAAAGAGGAATCATTTGAGTTGTTGTTGGAATTCAACTTTGATGTGGTCAGGTCATTAGATTTGAAGTCACTCGATGAAAAACAAAAAGCGTTATGATCGATATCTTCAAAAACATTAATGTCTGTATTAACCTTTGGTTTATATTTGTATTCATTTTTAACAGTTATAGGTTGCTTCAAATCGTTGATTAATTGTATCAAGGCTTGAGCAGAATCCGCACAAAGACTTAATTTGCAAACATCGGATGTTAACTTGATATCTACTATAGACTTTTCTTTATCAGGCAATTTCTTCAAAGTTGAAGGGAATCGCACAATTACATCAGCATGAAAAGAGTTGATATTTGCAACGGAAACAAAACCTCGTGAAATAAACCACGATACCTGAGACCAAGTAGGGATGCTTTCATCTTGCCTTTTCATGTTGAGCCAATTACGGCGATCACGACTTTCATCAATACTTAATACATGGGCAGAATCGTCAATGAGTAGCATATTAATTGTCCTAAAATCTGTCTTGACCAAAATATCATTCGAGATAATAAAATCTGCATTTGCTTTCTTGAATACCAAAAGTCCTTTAGCTGCTAGGTTGTGTGCATTAAGACCAAGAACACATTCCGTGAATGTCACTCTTATTTCTAAAGCGGAAGAAGTATTTGTTTCATTTTTTTCAATTTTTTTCTCGTTTGTTGCGGAAGAAATTTTCTCGTCAGAGTTTGAATTGCTCTCAAACAATGGAACCCAATTGGTGTAGTATTCAAAATTGAGATTTTTCAACCCAACTTCTACCACAGCAGATTTTCGGATTCTGATTGATACTATAGGCGAACTTTTGTCCTCAGGGTTGGCTGGTTCAATAAAAGGCTCTTTAACCTCTAGTACATGTCTCCCAATCCAGCCATTCATCACAAGGATTTGGATGTCCCCTTCTTTGAAAAAATTGATTCCAATTGAGCTGAAATTCCCAACAAGAGAACCAAACAAACTAGTGACGTTCGGTATCTCTAGCGAGAACTGATTCAAATTGATTCTCATTGAGATGGGCCTTTGATTTTGGAAAATCGTGCTTCCCATTCTAACCTTACGCTTGGAACTATGC
Organism: Cephaloascus fragrans; assembly: GCA_003707825.3. Classification (NCBI taxonomy): domain Eukaryota; kingdom Fungi; phylum Ascomycota; class Pichiomycetes; order Serinales; family Cephaloascaceae; genus Cephaloascus; species Cephaloascus fragrans. The sequence goes on from PPLN03000017.1 coordinate 201,637, forward strand.
ATGTATTGTGGCTCTTTATCTTCTTTAGATGAAAAATGTTTCTTTATGAATGTTTTCGTAAAGGTTTTGATTGATTCAATCAATTCTTTTAAACTATCTAACGAACAATTCAACTTCAAGGAATCTAGATCCAATGTCGTCGGAGAGCTCAACATGACCTCTCTTGCGTGCATGTCAAAAGATTTGAATTTCTTTGAGTGAAGGTTCAAAAGAATATCGGATAATTTCACTATTAATTTTTCAGGGGCCTGATTTTTGTAAATACTGACAAAAATTTTATTCATTGAGAGTGAGCCTTGTATTGAATTGAATGACATTGGTAATACCGTGGTGCTCAAGACTTCGCTGTTACTCAAATGAAGTTTGACATTCAACAATGCTGTCTGAATTATGAGTAAAGAAGGTTTGGAGTGTTTAAAAGGATCAGGAGACGAAGTGAAGAAGCCAATTTTGTTGAAGCTTGCTATGACAGGGTTGACACCAAAAAAGAGCTTTGTGATAGCAGCCAAAGAGATGGAGTCTAGTTTCAAAAATCCTGGCTTAGAACACAATACTGTAGTCTCTGAGATTTCACTTTTGAGTACCTCAAATCGAACGTCCGCTTTTTTCTTGATGTCATCCGGTTCACTATTGTCCTCAAATTCAAAAATGACTTCCTTTTCATCTTTGATCAACTGAATCAGTTCGACTCCACCATATATTAGAGACTCATCCTTCCTCTTTATCTTTAACTTAGTCAAATGCAAATTGATCGATTTCGAACATGCAAAAACACCATCACTAAATAAAGCAGATGTTAAACTTATGACGATACTGTTGATTTGTAGTTTTGAGAACAAATCAAAGTCAAGGGATTCATCTTCTTTTAAATCACCTTGTTCTTGCCTTTGTTGCTGTTGTTTTTTCATATTAGATTTCTGAATATTACTCAATTTAGTCAATCTTGCAGCCGTGCCAAAAAGAGCAGTCAACGTCGGAAAGAGAGGAACAGCAGCAACCTTGATCTCACCTACATCTATTGATAAATTACTCAAAGTAGTGAGACCTTCAAACTTTGCACAAATCAAGTCCACGTATAGCAAAATGGGTGGCTTGGAATCATTGGCCTTACCAAGTTTTGATTTCAAGACGTCAGAGGTAGCACTCATATAAATGGAACTTGCTTCCTCGTGGGAAAATACCACACTGTCCATCAAAGGCTTTTCCTGATTGAGAATTGAAGAAGACATCATATCTTCGTCCTGTTCTGAATCTGAATCATTCTCGGAAGATGGAAAAGATCGTGAGGTTTCAGATTCTGAATTTGTATTCGAGTTGGAGCGATACTCTGATCGAACATGAGAGTGTATATTTGCTGACTCTAAATCACCGGGCGAAATGTCTGGTTTGAGCAAAGTGACCTCAAGACCTTCAATTTGAGCCATTCTTACACCGTTGTCAGTTTTGAATGAAACTTCCTTGATGAATATTTGTATAGTTGATAAATCTGCAATGATTTTGATCTTGATATTTTTCAAATTCACTTGTAATCTTGCTAGAGCCATTTCTGCTGCTTTAGCCATAACACCACTCAAAGTTGAGCCACCTTTTTCTTGATTAGTAGTAGACGCACTCTCTTTACTTGAAGATTTTTGACTTGATTCGGTTATACTGTCAACTATGCTCTGCCCATCTGAATCTGATCCGAATTCATCTCCATCGCCTGGGAACATAACACTGTTAGCTAAATTTGCCGTACTCTCAACCAAGGAAAAATGTAAATTAGTATTATTCAAAGGTGCAGGTGCCAATATAAGCTCTATATCACTGGCATCTATATTCACACCACCGGTAACGGTCAATCTAAGCTCCAACAAGCCAACCTGTCCATCTCTTAAAAATATACCAGGAAGCGATATTTTCTCAGAATCCAATTTGACATCACGTAAAGATATTTGTGATTGAGCCCCTAAGGATACATCAAGATTTGGTAGATCAATCTCGGAAAACAAAGATAACTGCTGAAGAACATATAGAAGCAATCGCTTCTGTAGATTTTGAGGTATCCACTGAGGAGCCATATATCATATATCTGATCTGTTGAGTATGTACAAAAAACGCCTTCAGCTTTTTCCCCTTAAAAATATGGTGCGAAACGTGGGATCTCTGAAATCCAACTGGCCTAAAAAATGTATGGTTCTATTCCTTTGATTCGAATGTGTCAATTAGCCTGATATATTGTTGTAAAGACAATTGATATTTGATTGCAAATAAAGAAGTGATGATGGAGCATTTCTTTTTACCTTAGTTAAACGCTGAGAAACGCAAATTTATCTATATAGTCACGTGAATAGATTAGATAACAGCACCAATATAGGGTTATATGCTTCGTGTTTAGAACTCTTGTCACTAATCGCACTTGTAATTTACCAATACTGACGAGTGGTAACCAGTGTCTGTGTGATTATCTCAAAATCTCCTGGCTTTGTTTTTGCCCTCTGTATTGTAATACCATCACAATATCTGTCCATTTTGGTTGTTTTATCGTGAGCCCACAATTGACCATAGTTTATGACATGATCTGGACCACGTCAGGGTAACCAGGGTTGTTTTTTGATTGCAAATAACAACACTTTTCTCCGGTAATGGTGTAACTATCGAATGTAACCTAGACGGCGATTTGTACAAGTAGGATGCCTCATTCCTTAAAGTTGCACTGGGTAATAAGATCGACGCTGAAACATTTCTTCTTTGATCAAATTGCCATCTTCATGAAAGTCGCGAAATGCGGCTGTTGTGCAACCACGAAATTTCAAAATTTTACGCACGCGACGTGTTTATTGTAACCCAGTAATGAAATAAAAACAAACACCAAAAGATGAAACCAAAACAAATAAACCACGATTCACGATATGGAATGTTTTGAAGCGATGCGAGGAGGATTTGTTGGTACAGTCTACTACAAAAAGCTATAAATAGGAGCAGTTTCCACAAGAAAAAAACACATTTTATGTCTTCAATCATCGTCAGTGAGAGAGAAATAATGGCCAGAACTAAACAAACTGCTAGAAAATCCACAGGTGGTAAAGCTCCAAGAAAACAATTAGCTTCCAAAGCTGCCAGAAAGTCAGCCCCATCCACAGGTGGTGTTAAAAAGCCTCACAGATATAAGCCAGGTACTGTCGCTTTGAGAGAAATCAGAAGATTTCAAAAGTCCACTGAATTATTGATTAGAAAGTTACCATTCCAAAGATTGGTTAGAGAAATTGCCCAGGATTTCAAAACCGATTTGAGATTTCAATCTTCTGCTATCGGTGCGTTACAAGAATCTGTTGAAGCTTACTTGGTCTCTTTGTTCGAAGACACCAACTTGTGTGCCATTCATGCCAAACGTGTTACCATTCAAAAGAAAGATATCCAGTTAGCTCGTCGTTTAAGGGGTGAAAGATCATGAGCTCATAAAGTGCTCCAATTGCGCGTTGCGCCTTATTGTTTTCAAACACTAGGCTGTATATTACTGTATACTAATTTTAATCTCTGGCTGACCGTGGCATGGAGTGTCGTAATTATTGTGTCTATATGTTTCGTATGTACCAAACCAATACTATACTTTAGTACTTATTTCCTCAATGAGTAGTTGAGAATTCGTAGCATTTAAATGTACCCTAAATTACTATAGTAGAGTAAATATTATCACCGACTGACAGGCCTGAGTCATCACCAATTCTCAAGAAGGAAATTCGGTACCATCGATTTTTATCAAGGTTGAAAAAGTCGATTATAATAATTTTTATATATGCCTTTACTAGCTCATTAATAGCGTTTATTGAAAATGTCTGAATCTTTGGCTTTCTGGTCAAAATACTTGGATAATCCAACATTATCAGTTTTACCTCATGATTTTTTGAAACCAGTTGACAATAGAATAGTGGAAGCTACATATGCTTTCAATGCTCCTAGCGCCGAAAAACTCAACTCAATCTCTTCCAAAATTCCTGGTTGCTCCAATTTTATAATTGGTTTATCAGTGTTTGTTACTTTGATTCACAGATTAACTGGTGATGAGGACATCATTTTTTCAACAGATTCCTCGTCAGGTTCAAACGAGTTTATTGTCAGGTTAACTATTTCTCCCAACTTATCATTCTTAGAGTTGGTAAATTTGATCTTGAAGGAATTCACAAAAAACTCTTCATATAGGGATACAATGGATGATGTTGCATCACACATCAAGGAGACTAAAAAATTGGACGAGAATCCATCATTATTCAAATTATCATTCCAGCACGAATCCAAAAATCAAAAATTATCCTCTAACGTGAAAGGCTCCACCAGGGTTTTGGCCATTTTTGCTTCTGAAGATAAATATACAATCTATTATAACTCATTATTATACAAATACGAAAGGATGGTTATAATAGGTGAACAATTCAATCAATTCATTGAATTAGCAGCCAAGGACCCTGTAGCAAAGATCGGTAGTGTGAATTTGGTTACCCCATTTCAAGTGAAACAACTACCAGATCCTACTAAAGATTTGGACTGGTACGGATTTCCTGGAGCCATTCAAGATATTTTCATCAAAAACGCTTTAGCTCATCCTGAGAGAACCTGTGTTGTTGAGACCAAGTCATTTGCAGATCCATCATCTAAAACCAGGGCTTTCAATTATAAACAGATAAATCAAGCTTCAAATATTGTTGGTAATTACTTAGTAAAAACTGGTGTCAAAAAAGGTGACATTGTCATGATTTATGCTTATAGAGGGGTCGATCTTATGATCGCCGTTATGGGTGTTTTAAAAGCAGGTGCCACTTTTTCAGTAATAGATCCTGCTTATCCTCCTGCCAGACAGAATATTTATCTTTCTGTTGCTAAACCTAGAGGTCTTATTGTCTTAGAAAAAGCCGGCCAATTAGACAAGCTTGTCACAGAGTATATTGTAAAAGAGTTAAATGCTATAACGACTATTCCACAGTTGAAGATCGAAGATAATGGCTTTTTGCTTGGTGGTGGTTCCCCAGATGTTTTGAGAGATTACGAGCAATATAAAGACCAACCAACTGGTGTGATTGTGGGTCCTGACTCTAATCCAACATTATCTTTTACATCCGGTTCTGAAGGTATTCCAAAAGGTGTTTTGGGACGTCACTACTCTTTGGCTTATTATTTCCCCTGGATGTCCAAGACCTTCAATTTATCATCAAACGATAAGTTTACAATGTTGTCAGGTATTGCGCACGATCCAATCCAAAGAGATATGTTTACTCCATTATTTTTAGGTGCACAATTGTTAATTCCCACGAGTGATGATATTGGTACGCCAGGAAAATTGGCTGAATGGATGGCAGAATATGGTGCAACAGTTACTCATTTGACTCCAGCTATGGGTCAGTTGTTGTCGGCCCAGGCTACCTCTGAAATTCCTTCATTACATCATGCCTTCTTTGTCGGTGATATCCTCACTAAACGTGATTGTTTGAGATTACAATCTTTAGCTGCTAATGTTTTTATTGTCAATATGTATGGTACAACTGAAACTCAAAGAGCAGTTTCTTATTTTGAGGTCAAGTCCAGAAATGCTGACTCCTCCTTTTTGAGAAATTTGAAAGATATCATGCCAGCAGGTACAGGTATGTACAATGTTCAATTGCTAGTAGTAAATCGTAACGATAGATCTCAAACTTGTGGTGTTGGAGAAGTTGGTGAGATATATGTTAGAGCTGCTGGTTTAGCTGAAGGTTATAGAGGATTACCCGAATTAAATGAACAAAAATTCGTTTACAACTGGTATGTTGATAACTCCGAATGGACTCTAAGAGATCAAGAGTTGAATCAAAATGAACCATGGAGAAAAGATTGGAAAGGTCCTAGAGACAGATTGTACAGAACTGGTGATTTAGGTCGTTACTTGCCCGACGGTAATGTGGAATGTTGTGGTAGGGCTGATGATCAAGTCAAGATTCGTGGGTTTAGAATTGAATTAGGCGAAATTGATACTCATTTGTCGCAGCATCAGCTTGTTCGTGAAAACGTTACTTTAGTGAGAAGGGATAAAAACGAAGAGCCTGTTTTAATCTCCTATATCGTTCCTAAATCAACACCTGAGCTTGAAAACTTCAAATCTGACGCTGTCGATGATGATGAAATCAATAATGACCCCATCGTCAAAGGATTGTTAATTTACAGTGAGTTGATCAAAGATATAAAATCTCATTTGAAAAAGAGATTGGCATCTTACGCTGTTCCAACTATCATCGTTCCATTGGCAAAGTTACCTTTAAACCCAAATGGTAAAGTCGATAAGCCAAAATTACCATTCCCAGATACTGCTCAATTAGCTGCTGTATTCAAGTTTTCTGCTAGTCAACAAGATGATTCCGTTTTTACTCCAGTTCAACTCCAAATTCGTGATTTGTGGTTAGATGTTTTGCCCAACAAACCTGTAATCAATTCTTCAGAGGATTCATTCTTCGACCTTGGTGGTCACTCTATCTTGGCCACTCGCATGATCTTTGAATTACGTAAAAAATTGGTGGTTGAATTACCTTTAGGTTCCATTTTTAAACATCCTACTATCAAAGCATTCGCCAACGAAGTTGAAAGGATAAAAAATGGTGATGAAGTGAGATTGGCACACGAAGGGGAGGCCAATGAAGAAGATGAAGAGAAGAAAGTGGATTATGCTGCAGATGCACAGACTATCTCTAATACAATGTTATTGAAATCTTATCAATCACGCTCAGCTATAACCAAAGCTGAGAAAATTAATGTATTCCTTACTGGTGCTACAGGATTCTTGGGTTCATTCATCGTTAAAGACCTTTTGTCCCGTGCAGGTGATAATATCAAGATTTATGCCCATGTTAGAGCCTTATCTAAAGAATTAGGTTTCAAGAGATTGCGCGATACTGCTGTTACATATGGTATCTGGGAAGATTCCTGGAGTTCTAAAATTGAAGTTGTTTTAGGTGATTTGTCGAAGGCACAATTTGGCTTGAGCAAAGCTGAATGGAAAGAATTAGGTGATTCTATAGATGTAATCATTCATAACGGTGCTTTCGTTCACTGGGTTTACCCTTATTCCAAGTTGCGTGATGCTAATGTCATTGGGACTGTTAACGTTTTGAATTTGGCGGGTGAAGGAAAACCTAAACAATTTTCATTTGTTTCGTCAACTTCTGCCATTGATACTGACTATTATGTTCATTTGTCTGATAAAGCGATCGTTGAGGGAAAACTGGGTGTTACTGAATCCGATGATTTACAAGGCTCTGCTACAGGTTTAGTTACTGGTTATGGTCAATCAAAATGGTCAGCAGAATATATAATTCGTCGTGCTGGAGAAAGAGGATTGAAAGGTTGTATCATTAGACCAGGGTACGTTGGTGGGTATTCCAAAACAGGTGCCTCCAATACTGACGATTTCTTGTTGAGAATGTTGAAAGGTTGTGCAGAATTGGGAAGTTTCCCAGATATCTCAAACAATGTAAATCTTGTTCCTGTTGATCATGTTGCAACAACCGTCGTTGCTTGTGCTCTTCATCCTCCACAAAATGATGAACTTGCTGTTGCACAAGTTACAGGACACCCAAGAATCAAATTCAATGAATTTTTAGGCTCGTTAGTCAATTATGGTTATGATGTTAAGGTCGATGATTATCTCACTTGGAGATCGTCATTAGAGAAGTATGTTGTTGAAGATTCCAAAGATTCAGCACTTTTCCCGTTATTACATTTCGTTTTGGATAATTTACCTCAAAATACCATTGCTCCAGAGCTCGATGATACCAATGCATCGAAATCATTGAAAATTGATTCAGAATGGACTGGTGTTGACGCCTCAAGAGGTGCTGGTGTTGATTTGAAACAAATGGGAATTTACATTTCCTATTTTACTAAAATTTCGTTTTTACCAAAACCATCCAAATCTGGTATTGCTTTACCGGATGTTCAATTGAGTGAAGAGTCTTTGAAACTCATCACTTCTGGTGCCGGTGGTCGTGGTAGTGCTGCTGCTAACTAAAAAATGCATGTAATTTATGATTTTGATTTCTTTCTATACTTAACACTATTTTTATGGTAATATTCTCAACTTCGATGAACTAATTAACTCAATGTTGATTGTAAGCTCTTCAAACTGGATGCAAACTACAATGTAAAATTTATAGTTTGAATAAAAATGAGTAAAAATTAAATAATAGAAAGTGAAATATACTATTTGTAACAGAAAAGGAATATATGCAACATGAAAATAATAACAAAATAAGAAGTAAAAAGTGTTTTTTACCCGTTTAATCAAAATGACGTGCCAGACATCATGAAATTTTTATAAACTCATTTTGGTAAAAATCCTCCACCACCTTTTTTTGGCTCATGGCTAAATTTTCAGCTGGTCATCAAAATCAAATATGATTTCGTGATTCTCAACAGCAAGTTTAACCATGTCAAAAGCTTTCAATAGTTTACGCCTTGCACCCAAAGCTTTGACACCCATTTTCTCCAATTCCTCATCATTAAGTAATATTAATGATTCCCATTTTATATCTTTAAAGCAATCTGAATATTTATGTAATCTGAGAGTTTTAAGCCACATAGGGATATCTTTGAGAATTGATTCATAGACAATCTCCTTTGGCATTGGAGATTTGGGTGTCGTCGGTGTTTGAGTTTGTTGAAGTTGGGTGGTTAAATTTTTTGGGGTTGTGAGTCCCAACTGTTGAGCAGATAGTTGGTGGATGGACTGATTCTTGGGGGTTTGCGATTCAGTTAATGTAGGATTGAGATTGGAAGGTTTCATAGTTGGAAGATCTGATTCCGAGTGACTTGTCGTCTGTATCGACTTAGCTAATTTTCGGTTTTTATTAATAACTCTATTGACAGATGGTGAGTTCGGCTGTTGTTGTTGCAGCTGAAATTGTTGTTGTTGTTGTTGCAGTTGTTGCTGTTGCTGTTGTTGTTGTTGTTGTTGTTGCTGCTGTTGCTGCTGTTGCTCGTAAAAATAATTTTTGCCATTCAATGAATTTGTCCTGTTCAACTGGCTATGGTAATTTGAATTTTTCACACTATCATTCTTCTTGTTCGAATCTAATGCTACTCTTGAGTTGATTGTTGCTAAGGCGCTCAATTTTAAAGCCGCCTGAACGTTCAAATCATTATTTTGCGACAGCTGCTGAGAGTGTTGATTGAATGTTTGCTGTTGCTGTTGCTGTTGCTGTTGCTTCTGTTGCTGTTGTTGTTGCTGTTGTTGTTGCTGTTGTTGCTGTTGTTGGCTCATATTTTGACTAAAGCTATGTTGATTTTGTAATTCCATAGCTCTGGTTTGCAAGAAATTGGTCTTCTCAGTCAATAAAATGTTTGGCGACTTGACACGACTACCTATTGGGGAATTACTTAGTCTACTATAAGACGGATCAGCGCTATGAGGTCTAATCAAGTCTGGTGTTCTTCTGTGAATGTTCAAGAATTGGGTAGTTTGTGGGTTAGGTAAGTTATGCAGTACTTGCTGCAATTGTTGGTGTTGATTTTGGCTTTGGTTGTGATTCTGGTTTTGTGACACTTGATTCAAGTTTTGTTGTTGAGTTTGACCCTGATTATGATTCTGGCTCTGCGCTGAGTTTTGGCTTTGATTTTGATTCAGATGTTGGGATTGATTTTGATGGTGGGACAAACTAGGAGTGTTTTGATACTGAGGAAAGTTTGAGTGAGATGGTTTGGGTTGAAAGACTTGATTGGAACTATTCAAAACAGAATCGAGAGTTAAAGGTTCGTTTTCATTTATGTTGTAGTTCAATGGTGATAAAGATCTATACTTCACTGAATTAGGGTTGTAATTGGAACCAATTACAGAAGCATTCAACCTGATATCAATTTTGTTTTTAGTGTAAATCAAAAGATCGTTGTTGAAATTATTTGTAACTAAGGAATCAATAAATAAGTACTTTTCAAACTGATTCAAGTTTTTGAACCAACTAGTGAAATGATTCAAATCATTGTAGAATTTTATTGAGGTTTGAAAGTTCGAGGAACTGCCATCAAAGTTTGGATTTGAGGTGTTACTAATGTTATTGTTCAAATTGTTGTTCAATAAGCTTGATGAGGTAGTTTTGAAATCTTGAGCGGATGTTGGTCTAGGTACATTGAAAACTGAACTTGATGTGGACAATAGAGGAGGAGGAGGAGACATAGTTTTGTCTCTCATATACTCGAAGCCATACCTTGACTCTGTGGGTGACAAAATCGAACCACTTGAATTGATGGGTGTCGGAGAAATTATTTTTTTCTTGTAACCATTCAACGAGGACTCATCATTTTTCAAATCCAAATCCAAATCAATGTTTAAGTTTTTGAACTCTTCGTTCAAGTTGTAGCTAACTGAATTGTTTCGGTTTGAAGGGGGGATGTGTGATTGCACCTGGTTCATCGAGAAACTGTTCAACTCTGGGGCATCACTAGTGTTGCTTGGCTTGCCTGACATCTGAATCAGGTTTTGAGTGGAAGCGTTGGAAGATAAGGGAGATGTTAAGTTGGTGTGGAGATCCATAACGTTTCTACTTTTGGGAGAGGAAGGAAACATGGATTATCAAAAAGCAAAAGAAACAAATCACTGAACTGAAATTAATTTTGATGTAGTCGTTTTTTAATGCAAAAAATTCAGAAAAACCACCAAATGTAAGCGTCTAGCAACTGAAGTGGATATATTGTGCAGAATGAATGTCAACTAAAAACAATTGAGCAATTTTTGTATAGCTATCTCCGCAAGTAATATAACTAAGTGCCAGATATCGTTGAAACACGATGGCTGTTTGAGTTTGGAAAGCAGTTGTGGAGAAATAGTACCAACCTTCAAGTCAAAAGCTGTTCAACTTCAAAGTTTGATGGTCAAAATTTGAGTTACCCCGGTGTTTACACGACATTGTCTTTTTTATAGTCCCGGAGTCACAAACCTTCAAGTACGTAATCAAATTGCGACCTATAGCACTATTTCTACTGGAATCCCTTTATCATGACATGGTGTAGTCAAGCCAGAGGACAGAAATTGTTGTGCGCTCTTAAGAAACGAAGAAAACTTCCAAAAAAAGTAAAACAGGGCCCTAATAATTGCATATTTAAACGGGGTTTGACAATGAGACATAACTTAATCAGGTGACAGCTAGCAACAAGCTTTTGGTGATGAGAGGTTAAATGGCCATTCACTTATGAAGTTTGTTTTCATTAGTGTACAATCTGCAATTAGCGTAAAGACAACGCTACTGAGATGATATAAAAAACAATACAGTCAATACAGCCATAAGTAGAAAACATGAAATGATTTAAAATGATAATAATATATAATGCAAAATGACAAACTATCTTAAGTATCCTTAATAATACAAAGAACTTGAATGAATAAATAAGGGTGGGAGTTGGAACAAGGTTGAGTGGACAAAAAAACATAATACGATACTGTAACAGGGTAGAATAGGAAGAAAGGAAAACAAACAGGTAAGAAAAAAAATTGGTGTGAACTTTAATAAACATTATCAAGTAATAAGACAATAATTTCAGAAAAAAAATAATAGGTTGTAACTGTAAAGCAAAGCAAGAATATGAAAATTTAAAGTTAGCATAATAAAAACAACAGACAGTTCATAAAGTATGATATGTGGGTAGAAAATGTAAGTAAAAAATTCGTTTCCTTTTCTTTGTAGCATTATTGGGTACACATCTTTCGAATAGAGTACTTCCGTTTCAAATATTCAGGCTGTCGACAATATTTGACCAGAATGCTCTATTTCTCTGGATGATTTCCCACGTGAAACTTAACTCAGGGAATATTTCAACCACAGACTTGAAAAGCGATGATGCAAAGTTGTCTATGAAAAATATTTGACCTTTTGGTAAACTTGGATTTTCAAATAACAACTGATTTAAGTCTGCCTCAAATATATCAGAGTTGTTGTTATTGAAATCTTTGATCTTTTCATAATCTTCATTATTATCTAAGTAAGTTTCGAGTAAAAGTATTTCGTTAAACTCCCTAGACAAAGCAATTCCCCATTTTGAACTTACTTTCAATGGCCTTGTGACATTTGAAATATCTGCACATTTTATGAGCAAAGAGCAAATAATTTTCAATTTATCAGAGGTATTGATGGTTTCATTGTTGAAGTCTTTGATTTTATTAATATATTCGAAATGTTCCGACATATCGGTTGCCAAAATTGACGATATAATAATGTTTTTGGTATGTTGATTTGAGTTTATGGGCCAGTTGATTGATAGAATTTTATTGAACGCAGTAGAATGAAAAGACTCCAAAACTGATCTTTCGTTGAAAATTGACGCGATTGGTGATTGGTGTTTAATCATAAATGCATTCGTTGTCCCAGGATGTCCGACATCGTGTCCAATTGCTGCGACCAATAACGCTAAAGTTTCATCAGGAGAAAGTAAATTTGAAGATTGAAAGTTTCCGTAGGAAGGGTCATAATCAATTTGCACATTAGTGCTTTTGATATTATCCCCACTTGAGTTCTCATTCAGATTTATGAAATTGTCGAACGCAATCTCTTCGTTGAAATCTTCGCAGAACTCTTTGAATTTTGGTAGACAATTCAATTTGATTAAGTAGTAAAAAGTGGCCTGTAATACATCAACTGCGTGTCTGAAATTGTGGAAAGGATTACCAGCTTTATACGAATCTCTTATTTGGAAAATCAACTGCAATAATTTATTATCATTCGGCTTCAACTGAAATAGCTCATCGGATTCTTTAACTTGATTCAAGGAGTGTTTCAACATCAAAAAGCAACAATATTGTAAATCAAGGTTCGATAAATCATGAGCAGGAAAATTCCAGTGACCAATACAGTGGATTAAGAAAACTTTTCTAATCGTGCTTATCTTGAAAAACTTCAGAAAATCTATGTTTTCAATAAGCAAGTTGGCAAAATACCTAAAATTTTCATTTTCATTTGGCGAGTTGATCAAAACTTTCGATATGAAATTTGACAAAGATGGAATACTTTTGAGATCTTGAACCTTCGCCTGGTTGTTCAAGTTCGTACCAGACCAAATATTGACCCTTTTGATTCTATGGCTGATTTGTTCTGTTATATTTGTTATCAATTTGTTCAAGGATTCGAAGTCCTTATCTATTATCAAGTCATTCACTTTCAAAATGATGAGATTGAACCTCAGTGAGAAAAACGTTTCTATTAAGCTAATTTGATCATTATAGCTTAAAAGATTAAGATTGCTATCGTCATTGTTGTTGTTGCAATTTAATGGATTTATGATAATTACCAATGGATGATCATCGTCGTACTCTCTACTTCCCTTTTCAATTAGGCAATTGATTAGATCTGTGAAGTTATCAGAATGTGTCACTGTCGAGTTGTTGACAATTAACTTTTGGTATGATGATATGTTTTGTGATATGGACTTGTTGGATGAAGAGTCTAAATACAAGATCTCGGTCATGTTAGTTCCTCAATTGCTGAAATTCACACTTTTCAAAATAAGTACTCTAGATAAAAAAATTGAGTGGATGGTGAAATTGAATTGACACAACTCTACTGTAAAAGTATGTTATGGGCGAATTAAACAGAGAAATTTTGGGAAATTGATATATAAATTGAGATAAAAATTAGCTAACCTTGTGAAAACAAAAACAAGCGAGTTGTTCTGGTGGAATCTAACAAATAATCTTCAAATTGTAAGTGGATTATTTAGTTGTGTTCAATATGAATTTTTACTTTTAATATTATTTTTATTTTTTGATTTTGTGTCTTTTTTTTTTGCTTTTCTCGATATTTTTTGCTTTTTTTTTTCGTTGAAACCGAGAAAAGAAGTCTCGGAATATATCGAGAAAAGTTCCGGCTGAATTACGGGGGTCATTTTAGAACTATTGTAACTCCTTAAATGGTCTTTTCCAATGAACACAAGAAGTTACAAGATGTATTGACATTCTACTCGATTCAGAACTGAAAACATGTGGAAATTGAGATGGGTGGGAAACTACAAAAGTCACTTTATGATTCCTTGAGGGCGATCTCTAATCTGACATGTTGCAGAAAATCCCAGACCAAAAACATTTGTATGGATGTCAGAATATCTGGCTTGTTTGATTGGTCAGTAACGACATGTTGCCTAAAATCTCTGGTGCTAGTGAACAAGTGCTAAAGTATTCGCAAATTTTCTGAAGCACTAGTATCGACGGAGAACGAATAGGAATATTGGTCGAAGGATATGTATCCCTTGCGATAAATATTTTTCTTGTTCATCTGTTTCTACTGTGTTCTATTCCGGAAAGATCGAAAAATACACAGTGAGAAACCTCAATACGCTATCCAAACTCCAACCAATACAACACCAACTATTAGAAAGTAGCTCAAAACCTCGTTTCTCTTCCTTCTCGATCTCTTCAAATTGAACTGGATATTTTCGATCTTATCAACCATTTCTTCCATTTCTTTTATTCTCGACTTATCCTGACTCATTATACCTCTCAAGCTATTTAATTTTTCCTCTAGATCGTTGAGCTTAATCAAATTCTCATCTATCTCTGAGATCTTGCTAAAGAATTGAAGATGATTTTTTTTGATAAGTGGCAAATTCTCAACTAATGTTTCCTGTAGTAGGTGAGTATCCTGCTGACAGGCCTTCAAGTTGTTATATATATCTTCAATCTCTTGCACTTGCGATTGAATATGAGATTCAATCAACGGTTGCTTTGCAGTGTATGTTCGATTCAATGTCTGCTCGAATTGCCTCAAATGCTGAGGTATAGTTGATTCTGTGATGTTGAATATAGGTGTGATCGATATCGTAAACTTCTCGATGGGCAATTGCGTTGAATTGCCATCGTCAGTCGTATGTGATGAGTTTTTGTTGGTGTTGCCGTAATTGGCTTCATTGTAGTTATCAAGCTGCAAATTACTCACAGAAAGATTACTTATCGTAGCTCTTCTACTGTGGCCCAACTTTTCTATTCTCTCGGGCGATTTCATGAAGAAACTGGCATCTTCAATAGGCTCTGTATTTAACAATAATGACGAGTTGTTCGCTTCTTCATTCTGGAAATCTTGGTAGAACTGCTTGACTAATCTTTGTTTATCTTCATCTATGTTTATATTGGAACCAGGATTGGATTGCGGATTTGGCGACGTTAAGTTTTGGCTGCTTGCAGTGGATAGCGATATTAAATTATTGGAAGACTTATTTTCCCGTCTGGCCTGCTTGGGTGTAGTCAGAACATTTGAGTATATCTGCCTTCTTGATTCTGCAACATTCATGTTTTTGCTACCATTTATCTAGTGGTTTTTGCTGCCTGAATCATAATTTTCTCTTGTACTTTGCAAGTGGTTCGTCTGCTCAATAAAAGAGATTACATAACATTTTTTGATGGCACCAACCACTCTAGCTAAGGGTTGTTTTTGCTCGTAGAGCTGGAGCGATGAATGTGAACTGACTGCGTTCAACAATATCGATCACAACTACCAATCTGGCTCTCTACGAAGCAACTAGAGCGGTGTGGTGGTTGCTACGTCTGTCCAACTGAGGGTGTGTGTTGTAGATATGATGAAGATTTCTAGGAGATGTTGCACTGAGGGCTGTATTACGCCTGTAAGGGTTTTTTTGTCTACATTCAGCTAGCAGGCGCAATGAGGAGGGCAGCGTTTGAAATGATGCCAAAGAGAATAAAAAAACACCCAAGCTTGACACTAACGCTTGTATACTAAGCTAGTTCCTAAGGTTTTCTACAATAAAGTTGGTGATATTCTTTTTTTACATCGGATAGTAAGAAAAACGCGAACCCACGAATCGGTATTCTTCTGTTTGGTACCCATATCCCACAAGATCAAACTACTTTAGGAAGAAGAAATGCCTAAGATCTTTGCGTAGGATACCTTTTGAGTAGTCTTTTTGACCCACACCTCTTGAAGGTGGAAATAAGGTCTTAAGGTCTTATATAACAGGGTCACCCGTCTAACACGTCCGGCAGCATAAATCACACACACTCGGTGTAAGGTGTGTCGTCCTCCACACTGAGCTGTCCAAATCACCCAAAAATTCAAATTCAAATCATTTGATCTGGCGCGTAGCTCTAATTTTTATACACTATAATAGCTAAAATTTCTTATTCTTCAACCAACTCCATCCTTTACACATCAATCAATTGTTCCTTCAAATATCTCAATGTCTTCCACATTTGAACCGGGAACCCGTTGTTGGTTACCAGATGATAAAGTAGGCTGGTTGGGTGCTGAAATTACTTCAAATAAAAACATCAACAACAAATACATAATTGAGTTAACCAATGAGAATAACGAATCAATAACCATAGAGTCAGATAATTTAGATGAATCAAATCCCAAATTACCATTGTTGAGGAACCCTCCTATTTTGGAAGCTGCTGAAGATTTGACCTCTTTGTCATATTTGAATGAACCAGCTGTTTTGCATGCTATCAAGTTAAGGTATTCGCAATTGAACATATACACCTACTCAGGTATAGTTTTGATTGCAACCAATCCGTTTCAAAGGGTTGATCAATTGTACTCTCAGGAAATCATTCAAGCTTACGCTGGCAAAAGAAGGGGTGAATTGGATCCTCATTTATTTGCCATTGCTGAGGATGCTTACAGATGTATGAAAACAGATGGGGAAAATCAAACTATAGTTGTCAGTGGTGAATCTGGTGCCGGTAAAACTGTTAGTGCTAAATATATCATGAGATATTTTGCTTCAGTTGAAGACGAATCTACGAGTAATAACTCAACTGCAGTTGCCAACACTGATATGTCTGAAGTCGAGAAACAAATTTTGGCAACAAATCCAATTATGGAGGCCTTTGGTAACGCTAAAACTACCAGAAACGATAACTCATCAAGATTCGGTAAGTACTTGGAAATTTTGTTTGATAAGACAACCTCAATCATTGGGGCAAGAATCAGAACCTATTTATTAGAAAGATCAAGATTAGTTTTCCAACCTTCGATCGAAAGAAATTATCATATTTTTTATCAAATGTTAGCTGGTATGTCACAACAAGAGAAGTCTGAATTCTTCTTAACAACTCCTGAAGACTTCCATTATACCAACCAAGGAGGACAGTCTCAGATACAGGGAGTGGATGATGCTGCTGAATTTCAAGCTACCAAAGACGCATTGAATTTAGTCGGTATAGATGATATAAAACAAAAACAAATTTATAAAATTTTGGCTGCGTTATTACATATCGGTAATATTGAAATTGCACCAACAAGAAACGATGCTCACTTGTCTTCAGATGATCCAAATTTAATCAAAGCTTGTGATCTATTAGGTATCGATGCACAAAATTTTACGAAATGGATCATCAAAAAACAAATTATCACGAGATCTGAAAAAATTGTTTCGAACTTGTCACACAAGCAAGCTTTAGTTGCAAGGGATTCATTTGCCAAATATATTTACTCCGCTTTGTTTGATTGGTTGGTCGACTATACCAATAGTGATTTGTGTCCTCCTGAAATTGAAAAAGATGTGAAATCTTTCATTGGTGTTTTAGATATTTATGGTTTTGAACATTTTGAAAAGAACTCGTTCGAACAATTTTGTATTAATTATGCCAATGAAAAGTTGCAACAGGAGTTCAATCAACATGTTTTCAAGTTGGAACAAGAAGAGTACGTTAAAGAAGAAATCGAATGGTCTTTTATTGAATTTGCCGATAATCAGCCATGTATTAATTTGATTGAAAATAAATTAGGTATTTTATCTTTGTTGGATGAAGAGTCAAGATTACCTGCAGGTAATGATGAATCTTGGATAGATAAAATGTACCAGCAATTAGACAAACCTCCTCATAACCAAGTTTTCAAAAAACCAAGATTTGGTGGTCAAAAATTCATCGTCAGTCATTATGCTTTAGATGTCACATATGACTCTGAAGGTTTTATTGAAAAGAACAGAGATACAGTAGGTGACGGTCATTTGGAAACATTGAAAGAAACCACGAACGATATGTTACGCGATGTCTTGAGTATAATTGACAAAAACGCTGCTAAATTAGAAGCATCAAAACCTGCCAATGCCGCTGGTGCAGCTAACGCTCGTTTCAAACCAATTGCAAACAAGAAGCCAACTTTGGGTTCAATGTTCAAAAACTCATTGATTGAATTGATGAAGACAATAGATTCAACAAACGTACATTATATCAGATGTATTAAACCAAATGAACAGAAAAAAGCATGGGAATTCGACTCGTTGATGGTTTTGTCTCAATTGAGAGCTTGTGGTGTTTTGGAGACTATCCGTATTTCATGTGCTGGTTTTCCTTCCAGATGGACTTACAGTGAATTTGCTGATAGATATCATATTTTGGTTCCAAGTGCCGAATGGTTGAAAGTGATGGGTAGCGCCGCTAAATCCACAACTCCTGCAATGGTTTCTGATTTATGTAACAAAATTTTAGACAAAACTGTTGAGGATAAAACAAAATACCAATTAGGTAATACTAAGATCTTCTTCAAGGCTGGTATGTTGGCCCGTTTGGAAAAGTTAAGAGGTGATAGATTACATCATGCTGCTGTTTTGATACAAAAGAATATGAGAAAACTTTACTACCGTGCCGAATATTTGAAAATCAGAAATTCTATAATTGCAGCCCAATCGATCTTCAGAGGTTATGCCAGAAGATTCACAATCAAACAAGAAATTGAAAATGATGCAGCTGTCAGAATTCAAACATTAGTTAGATCATATTTAGCTAGAAGAAATTTCAACGCTAATTTCAATGCCATTTTGACACTTCAATCTGCCATTAGAGGTGTTACTTCAAGACGTGACTTATTGAAATTGAGAGCTGAGAAATCCGCTATTGTTTTACAGAATGCGTGGAAAACATATCATCAAAGACGTGAGTTCCGTGATACTGTTAAAGCAACTATTTACGTTCAAAGTTGTTTAAGACGTAGATTAGCTTTAAAAGAATTCAGAAAATTGAAAGCTGAAGCAAAATCCGTCAACCATTTGAAGGAAGTTTCCTATAAATTGGAAAATAAGGTCATTGAATTAACCCAATCATTGACAGCTAAGGTTCATGACAATAAGAAATTAATAACACAAATCGAATCATTGAAATCATTATTGGATGAATCAACCAATGCTCAAGAAAAATTAAAATCTAGAGAAATTGAGTTTAATGAGAAATTCGATGCTCAAAATGAGGAACATATCAAGGAAATTGAAACTTTGAATAAAGAATTGATTTCTATTCAACAAGAATATAAAGCTGCTGAATTGAAAATTGAGGAGTTAACAAAAGAACAACAAAATTTGAAAGAAGAAGTTCATCAAAATATCGAGGAATTGAACAAAGCTAAAGAGGAAATCTTAAAACGTGATACCATTGAAATTGATTTGAAAACAACAATTGATCAATTGAAGAGTGAGATTGCAAACTTGAGCTCAAACATCGCTGCTAATAGTCTTCCAGTTAACAGAGGTATCAATCAAGTCAGAAACGTCATGGTTTCAAATAAAAACAACCGTCATAGTTCTGCAATGCCTTCATTTCAATCTGCAACTATCGATCAAACACCTCGTCCCGTTTCAGTTATCGCTGTTTCTAACTCGGTAGATGAAAGTAATATTGATGATATCAATGACGAGTTGTTCAAATTATTGAGAGATGCAAAGGATTTACACAAAGAAATTGTTGAAGGTTTATTGAAAGGATTGAAAATTCCTTCAGCTGGTGTTGGCGCTGACTTATCAAGAAAAGAAGTTTTATTCCCAGCCAGAATTATCATCATTATTTTGAGCGACATGTGGAGATTAGGATTAACTAAAGAAAGTGAAGAATTCTTAGGTGAAGTATTATCAGTTATTCAACAGATAGTCTCCAGCTTGAAAGATGAAGACGTCATTTCTCACGGTGCCTTCTGGTTATCTAATACTCATGAATTGTATTCATTTGTTTCATATGCTCAAAGAACAATCATAGCCAACGATAACATCTCCACTGAAATGAGTAAAGAAGAATTTGATGAATACTTGAAATTAGTTGCAGTTGTTAGAGAAGATTTTGAGTCCTTATCCTTCAATATCTATAATATGTGGATGAAGAAGATGGAGAAAGATTTAGAGAAGAAAGCTGTCAGTGCAGTCGTTTTATCTCAATCGTTACCTGGGTTCATGGCTCCTGAATCTTCCCCATTTTTGGCCAAGGTTTTCTCTCAAGGTGTCCAGTACAAAATGGATGACATTTTGAGTTTTTTCAATTCAGTTTATTGGTCAATGAAAACCTACTTCATCGAAACTGAGGTGATGAATGAAGTTTTGGTGGAGTTATTACGATTCGTGGATGCATTGTGTTTCAACGATTTAATCATGAGACGTAATTTCTTATCTTGGAAGAGGGGTTTGCAATTGAACTACAACGTCACTAGATTGGAAGAATGGTGTAAAAGTCATGAGATTCAAGAAGGTTCTTCTTATTTGACTCATCTTTTCCAAGCTGCCAAACTTTTACAATTGAGAAAAAACACACCAGAAGATATCGAAATAATTTATGAAATATGTTATTCTTTAAGACCTTCTCAAATACAGAAACTTATTTCTCAATATCACGTTGCTGATTATGAAACCCCAATTGCTCCAGATGTCTTACAGGCTGTCGCTGATAAAGTTAAATCGAATTCTTCTGGTCCTAATGATGATTTCTTCGAACCTATTTCAACCGATGGCCATTTTGAAGACCCCTTCAGAACTATCAACTTGAGACCATTTTCAAGGGTGGAAGCTTATGTCCCAGCTTGGTTGAATTTACCCATTGTAAGAAAGATCATTGAATTAGTCGCTAAAAATGCCACTGTTCAAGAGGCTGCAAATAATACTTACTATGATGAGAAGGA
>PPLN03000017.1:227500-231556 GCA_003707825.3 Cephaloascus fragrans
TATAAACAATTTCACTAAAGTTGGTGAAATTGTTCATGCTAACAAAGGTTTGTTCGCTGTTGCCACTGATTTATTGGCCTTAACTTTGTTGAAACCACCTGCTGAATTTGGTGCTGATATTGCCTTGGGTACTTCTCAGAGATTTGGTGTTCCGTTTGGTTACGGTGGTCCTCATGCTGCATTCTTTGCTACCACCCCTAAATTCAGTCGTAAAATTCCTGGAAGAATTGTTGGTGTCTCTAAAGACAGATTAGGTAAACGTGCTTTGAGATTAGCATTACAAACTAGAGAACAACATATCAAAAGAGAAAAAGCCACATCGAATATATGTACAGCCCAAGCTTTATTAGCTAACATGTCAGCAATGTATGCTGTTTATCATGGACCTGAAGGTTTGAAAAATATTGCCAAGCGTGTTTTCGGTTTGACAAGTATTTTAGCTGAAAAAATAGAAAATTCATCTTCACACACCATTATCAACAAAAACTGGTTTGATACATTAACCGTCGAATTGAATGGTGTTTCTGCATCTCAATTTTTGGAAAAAGCCTTGAGAGAGTATCGTATCAACATCTTCCAAATTGATGATAAGAGAGTCTCTCTAACTTTGGATGAAACTGCCACTGAACAAGATTTGAACAGCTTGATTGAGTTATTTACAAATGATGGAAACGGGGTAAATCTGATTAAAGATTTCCCAGAATTTTATCCTGAGTTGACCAGAACCGATGAGTATTTGACAAATCCAGTCTTCAATAAACACCATTCTGAAACAGCGATGTTGCGTTATTTACATCTTTTGCAATCGAAAGATTTGTCATTGGCTAACTCTATGATTCCTTTGGGATCCTGTACCATGAAACTTAATAGTACTGTCGCTATGTCCACCTTATCAATTCCAGGTTTCAACTCAATCCACCCGTTTGCCCCTCTCAATCAAGCCAAAGGTTACCAAGAATTATTAGAGGAATTCAGTAAAGATCTCATCGATATAACTGGTTTCAAAGCTATAACATTAATGCCAAATTCTGGTGCTCAAGGTGAATACACTGGGTTGAGTATAATTCGTCAATATCACCACTCTATCAATGAATCACACAGAAATATCTGCTTAATCCCAGTAAGTGCTCACGGAACAAATCCAGCTTCTGCAGCTATGGCCGGTTTGAAAGTTGTGCCAATAAAGTGTCTTGCAGATGGTTCCATTGATATCACAGACTTAGAGGCAAAAGCTTCTCAACATAAAGATAACTTGTGCTCAATCATGATCACTTATCCATCCACATATGGTTTGTTTGGCCCAGGTATAAAGACATGTATCGATATTG
Organism: Cephaloascus fragrans; assembly: GCA_003707825.3. Classification (NCBI taxonomy): domain Eukaryota; kingdom Fungi; phylum Ascomycota; class Pichiomycetes; order Serinales; family Cephaloascaceae; genus Cephaloascus; species Cephaloascus fragrans. Next base: position 228,829 of record PPLN03000017.1, read on the forward strand.
TCCATAAGTATGGTGGTCAGGTCTATCTCGATGGTGCAAACATGAATGCACAAGTCGGTTTAACTTCACCAGGAGATTTAGGTGCAGACATATGTCATTTGAATATTCATAAGACTTTCTCATTATCTCATGGAGGTGGTGGACCAGGATCAGCACCTGTTGCGATGGCAGAACATTTAGCGTCTGTTGTTCCTTCACATCTCTTCTTGAAAACTCCAGGCTCAAGTAAAGATTCAATCAAAGCTGTTTGCTCTGCGCCTTTTGGTTCTGCATCAGTAGCTCCTGTCTCTTACGCTTACATCAAAATGTTGGGAGCTGAGGGATTGCCTTATGCCTCTGCTATTGCAGTACTCAATGCTAATTACATGCTCCATAGATTGAAGGAGCACTACAAGATCATGTTCATAAATGAAAAAGGTTTCAAGCATTGTGCTCATGAATTTATTTTAGATTTGAGGGATTTCAAAACTTTTGGTATTGAGGCCATTGATGTTGCTAAAAGATTGCAAGATTATGGGTTCCATGCGCCAACTATGTCTTTTCCTGTCGCAGGTACCTTAATGATTGAACCTACAGAATCTGAGAATTTAGAAGAATTGGACAGATTTGTCGATTCTTTGATTGCTATTAAAGGTGAAATCGATGCTTACGAGAAGAAGGAAGGCTTAGGAAATTGTTTAAAAAATGCTCCTCACTCCTTAGAGGATATCATCCTGACCAGCCAAGCAGAATGGGATGCAAGAGGATACACTAGAGAACAAGCCGCTTATCCTTTACCTTACTTGAAAGTTTCTAAGTGCTGGCCAACTGTTTCGAGATTGGATGACACTTACGGTGATATGAATTTGCTTTGTACGTGTCCTTCTGTTGAAGAAGTTGCAGAAGATCAAGCTTAATCTTGAAGTGATTATTTGATATAAATCACTGTAAATTTTTTATTCAACATTAATTTTTCTCATATTTTGCGTTTAGGTTCCATTCGATTCAGGGAAAATTCGGTATGTTTTCAAAATTGTTTTAGAACTTGGTAATTAACTTTGTCACAATAATAATAATTTATTTATAAAACAGATGTGTAGCATCTCGTGACTGAACATTGCCCCTCAGCGCAAGTAAAAACAAAGTACTATCGATCGCATGGCCCCATCAATACCTTCAGTTAAGCTTACGTCGTCATGGAGTGTGGGTTTCTTTGTGTAACCTATTTGCCCTAACGCAGTCCATTTATACAACAACAACTTAGTTTGTATCAAATTGGGCAATTTGTGGGTTATCTTTCAAAGAAGACAATCTTTTGAACCTTTTCATCGGTACCATTACAGCTCCTACAAACCAAGGTGAAACAGATATTTATATTTCAGACAATAGCGAATCATCACATTTATATTCAACGTTCAAGATCTTTTCGTGTGAAAAGTGGCAGTCTATATAAACTTTTTATTTACCCCTTTCATTTGTATACCTACAAAAATAATCGCTACTCCTCAAGTGAAAATAAACAACACCTGATGCCGTTTTTCCTTGTTCAAAAGCCCTACCCTTCACAAAGTAAATATCTCTTACCAGTATTAACATCATCTATATGCAGGATATAGCTTTTAGGTGTCGGGCCCGCTTCCGCATTAGGAAAGAACGATGTCTTATCTTCTATTAACAATCTTCATAACGTTACTTTTAGGCAACAGAAGAGAGTTAGTGACTAATTTCTACGCAATTCTACAGAATTCCATCGGTTTCCAAGCACTTCTCGATGTTTTTTCAGAAGTTTGTGGGCAACACTGTTGACTCATTGCGCTAGGAGGCCCAATGACAACCTGTCATGCCCACACATTAAAAATCTGTCATTCAGTTTATAGGCTCGAGATCCGTTCAGCACCACAGGCACTGGTGATTAACACTGAGGAATCGAAAGAAACAGAAACGGAAAACTAAGTGCAATCCAGCAGCGAAGACAATTCTAGGGCAATTGAAACTGAAATCGCTACCATGGATATGAGAACGAGATGTAAGTGGTTGCCTGGACTGTTATGCTACGTAGGCTGGCAAAAATTTTCGTTTAAGTCGTGACTTGCACTGCCGCAGTATATCTGAGCCCAGTCTCTGTCATACACATACGGGATGCTACCAAAACCATCTGTCGTGCACTTAAAGTCTGACATTGGCCTTGTCCTAGAAGTATCTAATCATATCTTCGAAAGGATGTAATAGTAAGAATACACTAGAACCTCCCATAGAGACATACCAAGGGAAAAAGCAAGACACGTGATCAATAGCCCCGGAATGTACCGCTTTTTTCATCCGGAAGTGATGCAGCACATTTCGAGCAGCCGCAGCGCAAGTAATCCGAGTAATTATCAGCATGCGCCGTATAGTTCTATGCGTATATTTAGGCATGACATGCAAGCACCGCTAGTGAGTGAAAATTTTTTTTCTCTGGTTTCCATTATCTCTTGACTATTTAAAATGTCTCTGACGCCCCCTTTTCTGAAAACTGGTTTTTATTTTTTTCTCTGTCATCTCACACCAGAAATCATTAGCATTTCCATCTGAGTTACTATATTATATTAATTATAATCAATAAAAATGGGTAAAGAAAAGCTTCACGTTAACGTCGTCGTCATTGGTCACGTCGATTCAGGTAAATCTACTACCACTGGTCATTTAATTTACAAGTGTGGTGGTATTGATAAACGTACTATCGAAAAATTCGAAAAAGAAGCTGCTGAAT